>QAOA01004591.1:0-32511 GCA_003255065.1 Cercis canadensis
TATTACTCTAGATCATTTTAAATAGCTAACTAAAATTTTAAAGACTCAAGTGATACCAAATATTTTTTAAGGACTTAAATGATTTTTACATTATTTTTTAAGGATTAAAAATAACTTTTACTTTGATGGGTGTAATTACCATTATGAAATTTTTTTTCTAAAAAAAAAAAAAAATACAACGTCAATTTGTCTCTTTCAATTTTAGTTCATATATGTTTTACCATAAATATCTCAAAACCTGAAAAAAAATAATGAAAAAAGAAAAGCACAATATAATTTAGTCTTTCTATATCCATAAAATATACAATTTTGACTTTTTTGTCTTTAAGCCAAAATTTCTTAGGTCTGTTTCAAGGTGTGAAGTTGTTTGATTTATAATCCCACCGATTAGATTGAAGAGCTACATCTTATAAACTTTTTCATAAATTTTAGCTCGATCTAATGGTAAATGAATCTAAATCTCCGGTTAGATGAAAACTTCTAGTTTTGGTTTTTTGGACTAATTCCCACTGTTGTATGGAGTTGAAATTTTGTGGGGAGATTCGCAAGATATAACTCTTTAATTTGAATGTTGAGATTGTAATTTGGAGAACTTTACACCTTAAACTAAACTTGAGAAATTTTGGCTCAAATGTGAAAGGACCAAAATTGTACATTTTATAAATATAGAGGGACTAAATTATTCATTTTTAAACAAGATGGGCAAAAAGTTGAAGTTATTAAAATAGGAAAACCAAAATTACAATTAAGCCTAAAATATAAAGTAAGAAATTTATCCAATTTATGAATTTCTCTAATATAATTAGCTTGATGTCATATTGGCACCATGTCAGACTTTGATGCCTCTGGCACCTTATGTTGTTATTTCATTATTTATGTAGTTATTATTATATATCATATGCAATTAGTTAAGTTTATGGTTACACTCAATTTAGATAATTGTTATGCTACATCCCCTTCAAAAAGGGGTAATACTACTCCATTCCTCCTATTTAGGAGGTTCTGATGAGATCCAATTCTTGAAATTAATGTCATTGCAAAGATTTCAAAAAAATTAGTCCTTTAGTGTGGGTTAGAACAATTAGTTTCTTATAAAATGCATAAACAAAATGTTATAAAAGAAGTGTTGAATTAAAAAATAATCAAGAGTAGTGATTTTCTTTAATGTAATTTTTAATTTCTATCAACTGTTTTGGAATCTGACCAACACTACATGACTCGATTTTTTGAAATCTTGACAATGACACCAATTTTAGAGCGTGGGTCCCACCAAAACCCGGTAGAGTAGTGTTACATTCTTTGAGTAGCTTAGCAATTACCCTCAATTTATTTGGTCTTACTATAAAGGTTGAAGTCTAAGGTTTGTACCTCTTTCTCTCATATCTTTAACTAAAACTTTTACCTCTATTTACCTAATGATAAAAAAAAAAAAAAAAACAAGTTTATGGTTATTATCTCTTTACTTAGGCGAAACTTATTTTCTTCTTGTCCCATAACTTTTTTTTTTTTTATCCTTTTTGTCCTAAATGTTTACAAAACATAGAAATTTTGTCCTAACCTCTAACTCCTTGGAAGTCACTGACGTGGCATCTTACGTGGATGAAAACCCCAAACCAACCAAAAAAAAGGAGGCCATTTGATAACCCAATGAACCCCCTCTTCATCTGCAGAAATGTCATTGTGGATGCTCTCGCCGGTGCCAATGGAAATGGCATTCTGCTAGTAAAGAAACGGCTATGCCCTGCGTTACATTGCATGTTTAATATCATCCCAAGAGATTGGTTTCTTGAGCTCTCTGTAGTCTATTCATTGCATGTTACACATCCTAGTGATCCAATTCCTCTTACTCCTGTGCAAAGTACACGTGAAAATATTTGGTATATTTATCCCCATTTTTGAGCCAACATAATTTTTGTTTTGATGAAAACAATTTGTAAGAGTGAGAACCGATAACATAGCACAAGCAGTTGTTACAATCTCCTCAACTTCACTATTCTCCACCAATCTTGCATTTACAGTGTGGTTCTTGCTTCTCGCCATATTAGGATGAGAGTCCAATAGAATATGCCCATGATCTGACCCATGTCCTTTAAATTCAAAATCAAAACTTCATCGTATCGCAATCAATAATCTATTGAAGCAAGAAATATGTCCTGCAGTATTTCCATATATGATAGCACCATTCTCATGCCATTTATTAAACCAAGTGAATCCTGGCCTTAAGAACCCTAGATAAACTAAATTGCAACCATTAATGAAACCATGGAAATCAATAATGGAAGAAAGATTACCTTCAACAGTGCCAATTTTGTCATCTTAAGATAAAGGTGGATTCTATCCTACCTCACCCATACTGGTGGAGTAAAAATGGAAAAAAAAAAAAATTATTGGGAATTTGGAGCATAACTAACTTTTGATTTTGATACCATTGTAAAAATTTCAAAAAATTGAGTCACTCAGTATGAGTTATATTCTAAAATTATTAACTTAATTTAAATTTAATAGGGTCAAAACAAAATATTATCTAGTTTTGGTATGTTTCATGTATTGCTCCGTTTATACATTTTACAAGAAACTAATTGTTCTAGCACATATTTGGTGACTCAATTTTTCGAGATTTTTGCGATGGTACCAAAATCAAAAGTTCGTTCTATTCCAAACTCCTAGTAAAATATTTATTCCTTTTTACCCACCCATTTGAGTGAGGTAGGATAGCAACCTCCTAAGATAAAACATGGTCCTTTCATTTTTTAACTTTGTGAAGGCATCCATCCTTGTGTCTTATATTGTTGTGCGTGGTGTGACCCAAATATAATAAAATGACACAAATAATAAAATAGTTGACATAAGTAATTTATGTGGTTCGGCTTAAACCTTACAACCATGGGCGAAGAAAGTAAAAGTTTTTACTATAACAAAAGGAATCTGCTTAAATACACTCCAAACCCACACCCCAAATATACTAAAATATTTCATAGTATTTCTTACCAATGTATACACTCACACTCAATACGAAAAGCTCATAATTAAGAACAAAAAAAAAAGTGTAATACTTCTAATCCAAAGCACTACTACAATGTGTAGTATTTAACTGAAGTGCTTCACCAAGAGCTTCAGATTTTTACTTGCCCGAATGGCTCGGGATGGCTGCCCTTTTACAGGACTCATGCAACCACCTTCATTAATTTTACCCTCCAAGAGTACTTCCTTTCACACATAGGTACGGCTACAAAGTGTGCTTAAGGGTGCAAAATTTTCAACTTCTATTTGCTGCTATCGCATGCAGCATTTTCTAAGGAAGAGAACGATGTTGGCGGATCCGCTTTTCACCAAATATTAACTTGAAGCAAGTTAATATTTTCAGCTTCCACCACCGAATGCCTTCTTTACAAACTAAATTTGTCTTGTAGTGCAAAAATAACTCTTGGCTATTCTAGCATGAGGGTATATGGTGCATAATGCACCACCACTAAATTCAAGCCACATATTAGATCTATGAAATAAGACACTATTATGCCGTTATACTAGTTAGTACTTTTCTAGTTTATATTTTTTAGGTACATCACATAATCTAGAGAGTTTTTAAGTGCGCTATTTACAATTGTATGAGTCTTAAAGTATGACCAAGGCAGGAGCTTTCAGATTTATAAAAAGATCATTTTCTGTCATCTCTTTCACCCTTTAATACTTTTCATCTTGCTTACTCATTCCATCTGTTGAGTTGATTTTATACTCAATCTTTAGATAATTTTAATTTAATATTTTTGGTGTTCTTGAGAATTTTTATTAATAAATTATTTATTTTTGTGTTATTTTTGTAGGTCTAAAAGCTTTAGAAATATTTTATGTTTTGAAGTAAACAACACTACAAGAAAACACTCGATTTCTCACAGAATGAAATTCTATGAGAAATTCTCACGAAATTATCATGGATTAGCATTCAATAAGAATTTCTCATGGAAAAATTTTTCTTAAGAAAATTTCGTGAGAAAATCTATAAAAAAATTCCATCAAAAATTCAATTTTTTGAATAATTTCGCAAGGAAAATTTTTCCATGTGAAAATTCATAAGAAACTAGTGAAATTTTCTCACGGAAAACTTTTTCGTGAGAAATTCAGTGAGAAAGTCTGTGAGAAATATGAATTTTTCTATGAGAAACATAACGGACCGTTTCACTAAAGTTAAAATTTGAGTTTTAAAATTTTTCACGAGCTAAAATCCGTGAGGAATCTAGATATTTTTTCTTACCCCGGAGCTCTTCCTCCTCATTTTCATATTCACTTTTCCCTCTCCTCACCTCAGTTTCTCTCCTCTACCTTGTGCAATTTCAATTTTCCAGCCATTCTTCACCCTTTTCTGGCGAAGTTAAGGAGTTTCAAGCTCAGTTTATTTTCTTTGGAGTAGAGGTAGACCTATTTTTACTGATTTCTAGTTTATATTTTTTTCTTTGAACCAAACTTGAAGTTTTTCTATTTAGGGGTGCAAGCCAAACCAGTCAAACCGACCGAACTGAACTGAACCAGATTGAGGGGGTAAGTCTGGTTCTCGGTTTGGTTTTCTAAAAAATCAAGAGGGTCGGTTCTGTTCTCGATTTCAGTGAAAAAAATCCGAGCCGAACCAAATATAGCAAAATGACATCGTTTTACTGATAAGCATAGGTCTCCTCTCTGAACTCTGATTGCCTAGGTCTCTTTCTCCCACTTTGCAGAAATCCCTAACTTTCCCCATCACTCTCCTTCTCCCTCTCCCTCTCACTCTCCTCTCCCTCAGTTCCTTCACTCTCGGTCTCAGCGGTGGCTTTCCTTCTCCAACGTCTCTGACTCGCTCCTGGTAAATTTTGCTTCTCTTTTGCTTCCCCCTTTTAACCGGTTGTTTTCTATTGGCTGTCACAATGATGAAGGTGTAGTTTAATCCTTGTTAAGATATCATGTTTATTTCTTTTCATCTTTGCTAATGCGTTTGAAGTTTATTTTTTATGCTATTTGATCAGTATTTTTGGTGTTCTATTTTGATAAAGCTGAAGATTTTTTTTTTCCCTGGTTTTAGTTCTAAATTTTCTATGTGCTTTGTCCTCTATTATTACCTTCAGTTTTAGTTTTGGATGAGATTTGAAGTTGACAATTTTCTTAATTTGCATATCCTGTATATTTACTTTTACTGTTTCAACTACTGTTTGGGAAGAAAACAAGTAATTTTATACCTATGGTGGGACAGATAATTTCTGACAACTCTTTTTGTGTTCTAGAATCTCATTGAGTCTTAAGAGCTTGGTTGAATTTTCAAATTCATATAAAAAGTTTTAAATCTTAATGAAAAGAAATCACTTTCTTGAAAATTAATTATCCAATCAATATAATCCGCTCATGGTACTATTATTGTGGTGGGGCTTCAGTTGTAGTGGTCTTTCTCTCCTATTTTTATACCTTCTTCTGGGGTAGTTTGCTTGAGATAGTTCTTCCATGGAAGCACATTTAACTGGCTTATCAAGTACTCTTTTTATTTTTTATATTTTGAAGTATGATGTTATTTATGTCTTTGGGATCCTTATTAGTGATTAGGCAGCTTTATATCTTTCATTTTCTATGTTATACATGCTTCTGTTTCTTCGCTTGCTCTATGGTTCTGTAACTTCTGTTTCTGTTTATATGTCTTGCTACATTTTTCTTCTTTTGCTTTGATCCGTTGTTTTAGATTTTGACACTTGCTCTATGGTTCTGTAACTTCTGTTTCTGTGTATATGTCTTGCTACGTTGGTCTTCTTTTGCTTTGATCTGTTGTTTTAGATTTTGATACCGTTCTTTTGTGTTGTAGATTTTCCTTTGCTTTTGGTAGGTTACAGAGTAGCACAAAATTAGGAAGTCTCAGATTTTACATCCTTGACTTCAATCTCAGGAAGTCTCCGATTTTAGAAAAAATATTAGGAACCTTTCTGATCTATACTATCCATTTTTAATGCAAGATGGTAGATTTCTTTTTGTAACTCATTTCAGTCATGAGTTATGACAAGTGCCCACAAACTCAAGCAACTAATCCCTTTTTTATATGGCAGCAGTCATAGAGTTATTTGAATTTGACTGTATATTTTGGTTACTCCATTTTCATATCTCACATCACCTTGATTTACACTTTGAAATAAGAAAAAACTGCATAGACTAGTCTTTGTTAATTTAGTTCTGAGGCTTACTAAGGCAATCTCCCTTGACATTTGTCACAATAAATGCTTAAGTGACTTCTATTTTGCTGATATGTCAGGAAAGATATTGCTAAGACTTCAAGAGACTAAAATATGGTGACATTATATGGAATATGGCAATGTGATGGGGTCATAGGACATATCATGATATTAATTAAAATCTTGTTAACATTTTTCTTTTGGTAGAGTTAACAACTTAATTTGATGTAATACACATCATATTAGGAATCGAAGGTCAAACAGGGAGTTATAATGACAAATATCAGTAATGTGCCACAATTGAAAGATGTTGGAGAAATTTAAAAAACAAAACGAAAACAGGTTTCAAAAACCAAAGAATGGTTGAACCTGGAAAAGCATGGTTTAAACAGGATTCTGGATGTGAAATGATAATATTAAATTAGAAAAGAATGAGATAGTGAACATACTATATTGTCTGGGGTTTATTTCTTGTTGGCTTCTTTACTACTGTTGCCTTACCTTTTACTTCTCTTGTTACATTGAACTTAGTTTATGACTTTCTGTTACTATTGTCTGGAGTGGTTTTACTTTTAATCCTTTTAAGATTTCAATGAATGCTTAAGTATCATTCACTTGCAGCGCAGCAGCAGATATGTTTGATGGACCATTGATTTCGCATGGCTACAAAACAGAGTATTAGGAATGACCATTATGAGACGACAAGTAACTTCCATAAAAATAGTTTTCAGGGGATTTTGGATGAACTAAGAGTTCAAAGTTGTGAATGCAACTAATTAGGACCTTCAAGTATGAAATTGTTGTTCTAAGGTACTGAAATTTGAGATGTTTTCTAATGGATTTTAAACCTGAGTTCACTAGTGGATGATTTAATTTTGAAGCCATATATAGCTAAAACCATATTTTTTTCTTATTTGATATTTATTTGCTGATTTGCTGATTTTTTGGGCTCACTTACTTGTGATTTGCTGATTTTCTGTGCATTGGGATACTTAGTTTGTATTTTTTTTTTTTTACACTTGCAGTGCAGCAGCAGATATGTTTGATGGACCATTGATTTCAAATGGCTACAAAATAGAGTATTAGGAATGACCATTATGAGATGACAAGTAACTTCCATAAAAATAGTTTTCAGGGGATTTTGGATGAACTAAGGGTTCAAAGTTGTGAATGCAACTAATTAGGACCTTCAAGTATGAAATTGTTGTTCTAAGGTACTGAAATTTGAGATGTTTTCTAATGGATTTTAAACCTGAGTTCACTAGTGGATGATTTAATTTTGAAGCCATATATAGCTAAAACCATATTTTTTGCTTATTTGATATTTATTTGCTGATTTGTTGATTTTTTGGGCTCACTTACTTGTGATTTGCTGATTTTCTGTGCATTGGGATACTTAGTTTGTATTTTTTTTTTGGGTTGATTTGCTGATCTGCCTTGTATTTTTTTGAGAATTATAGTAGCTAATGTAATGTGACTATGTAAGCTTTGCTTTTCATCTCTCTGTTAGCTTCAGTTTCTAGTTTTCTTCTTGTTCAAATTTGGAAAAATAACTTGTGCAGATTTTCTGGCAAAAACCGACCAAACCAGACCGGTTCGATTTGGTTTTACTCTAAAAAATTTGAAAAAACGAACCAAACCAAGATGGTTTCATTGGTTCAGTGGTTGGTTATTACACCCCTACTTCTATTTCTAGGTAGATTATTTTGTAGTTTTATCATCTTTTGTTTGTGGAATGGTGTCCATGTGATTATGGATTTAGGCATACCTTATTTTGATGGAAGATTTGTTGATTGTTATAAGTATCCAAATTGAGGTAACTTTACTGTATTGATTTAATGATAAAATTGGTTAGATTGCTTTAAATTTTGTTAGGGCTTTTGTTTTATGCATTGTGTAGAATGATTATACTATTTTTTTGGATTCTTTTGAATGTTGTAGAACTTATTAGAATTTTTTGATTGTTTTAGGTAACTTTACAATATTGATTTAATGATTGAATTGGTTATATTGCTTTAAATTTTGTTGGGGCTTTGTTGTATGAATTATGTAGAATGATTATGCTATTTTTTGGATTTTTTTGGATGTTGTAAAATTTATTAGAATTTTGTCTGTTTTAGGTAGCTTTACTGTATTAATTTAATAAGGAATTTTGACTATTTTAGGTAATTATGTGAATTTAAAATTCCTAGATTTTAAAGGATACTCTGTCCAATTTTTGGTTTAGGGTTTATGGTTAGGCATTTAAGGGTTAGAGTTAAGGATTTAGGATTAAGGTTTAGGGGGTTTAGGATTTAGGGTTTAGTAATTTAGGTTTGGATTTAGAGGTTTAGGGGCTAAGGGTTACCTAATTTAGTTACCCGTTTGATGTTTATGCTGAATTAATTACTCTTTTGTATGACAGATATCAAACAATCATAGGCATTCATCTCCAACAACTGCGCCCTCTACATTATTGCAGCCTGTGCTGAAGGCAATTATGTCAACTCTATACCATATCTTAGGAAAAATCAATTATAGTGCAGAATAGCTGAAAAATTGCCTTTACATTTGTTTATTTTATTGGGATTTTCTGTTTTGTTCTAACTCTAAGGTTGATGAATTTTATTAATTTAAAGTTAGTTCCGTATAGTAATCACTGCTTGAGTTAGTTTCTTTTGGATTGTAAAATGTGTAAAGTCTAAGATCACACTCTATAAAATTTATTTAAATGTGATAATGTATGATTTTTTCTTAACTTGTATATTAATTTTTGTTTTCCCTTTTTATAAGTTCTTTAGTATTAATAAAAGAAATCAGCAAAAAAAAAAAAAAAAGACTTGCGAAATTTCTCATGAACAAAAATCCGTGAGAAATTTTTTTTCAATTTTTCTCACTCTAAAATTAAGTCCATGAGAAATTTGGTTTATTACACGATTTTTTCACACCCTAAAATTTGTAAGAAAATCTGTGAGAAACGCGTTTCTCAGGAATTTTTGGGTGTTTTCTCATAGTTTTGTTAGTGAAAAAATATATATATTTTTTTTTTCTTGTAGTGAAAAGAGATGAAGTTTGGGAGATTGAGACAAAGAACTAGAGTCTCAGCTCTTGAAACTAAGAACCTGAACGCTCTCTAGCAAGCGCATCAGTGACCATTGCTCCAGAAGGTAGGCACCCATGCACCTAACATGAAGCGCCCCAGCCCTTCTCTCACGCGCACAAGTCCTCTCTTAGTACAAGAGCTGCAATTCTCCCCATTAGCGCCCTAGCGCCCACAAGCACCGAATTGTCCAGAGGCAAGGCACCTCAGAGCTACATCCCAAGAGCCACAGTGCCTAGATTTAATTTTTGTCAACGTAGTCTTTGTTTCCTAATTAGACTATGAGTCTTTGTAAGGAGTATAAATAAATACTCTTAGGTTTTGGAAGGATCTCTTAAAGTTGCAGATTCTATTCCTAGAGGGGTTTGAATAGGAATTGTTAAAAAATTGTTCTTGAAATTTGACTTATGTCATATATTTGTTGAAGAACTGGTTCTTACAAACTAGTTCTACAACAAATACTGAACATGAGTATATCGAAATCACTCAGCAAAACATGAACAACACAGACAGAGAATCAGAGATGAAGACAAGAGAAATCAGACAGAGATTTTATAGTGGTTCAGCTTAGCATGCCTACATCCACTTCTCCCATGTTAATGGGTTCCATTATACTTCAAGGTTATTTTTCCACGCTTCTCCAAGCTTTACACCAAGTTCATTTTTCCAAGTTTCTCCAAGCTTAACTCCCATGATTTTTGTTTCACAAGCTAACCATGAACTCTCTCTCTCTAATACCCTAGAGATTAATCACATGGATTTGTCCATAGAAATCCAAGTTTACAGAACCAAAGTGTTTTGTTGTAGCCCCAAGAAGAAACTCTCTCACAAAGTATATATATTACAATTAAGAACTTGAAGCATGAGAAGATGACCGAAAGGAAGAAGAAGAGCAAAGCTCTCAACAATGAGTTCCTTCTCTCTCTAGAATATTTTCTTCTTTCTTCACTTCATGCCTTGCCGAAGCCTCTTGGAAGTCTTCTTGCTTTATCATTTCTCTTGTGCTCGTGAAGAATCGAATGGTGAGGGAAAAGAGGAGCCACAAACCTGCTGACTCCTTGTCAATCAGTCACTTGACCATTTGTCCTTTTGTCCACAAAAGTCTTTCTTTTGTGTAAGAGTAGATAGCTTTCTTGAAGTATGAGATTTTCAAAATAGTACTTAGAAAGGAAGCTTTCTATTCTCTAAGGATACACTCTTAGTCAGACTTACGAAAAGGAGATCTTTGGCCTCGAGTCCGTGTAGGACTTTGTCCACATCAACAATCTTGAAGACTCATCACATATGCAAGAACTGGTTCTGAAGAACAAGTTCTTCAAGAATCCATTTGAGGATTGATCTGAATAATATCTTAAAAAACATAGCAAAGATTAATAGTGACAAGACAAACAACACATGTAAGAGATAGCAAGATATTATTATTATCATCAAAACAGGTTTAGAGACTTGTGGGGCTAACAATCTCCCCTTTTTTGATGATGACAATAACGAGTTTGTGAAAAAGCTCCCACTTAATTCATGCCCATTAGAACTGAGAACTAGTTCTCTAGAACTAGAAGACAAATGAGAGTTTTCACACTTGACCTGTCCAGTAGTAAGAAATTATACCATTAACCTGTTTCAATAACAATTCCAACAGAGATAGCAGTTCAAACATACTATTCTAACAGGTTATTCCATATAATTTCTCCTCCTTTGGCATCATCAAAAAGACAGGGGTAGAAACAGATCATAAAATAAAATGTCATAGATAGATGATGCATGAGAATTAGTAAAAGCATAGGCTGAAAAATGTTTTTCTATGCTACAAATACAACTGAAATGGTAGCAAAAGTAGACACATTGAAATGAAATCAAACAATCTAGTCAGATGAGAAAGATGACTGAGAGGTAATGACATGAGCTAATTGAGTTTTGACATCTAATAGATCCTTTTCCATTGCTGTCATCCAAGGATTGTTATTATAAACCAGAGTTTGAAAGAAATTGAGTCGCCTGCCAATTTGGTTTGCTAGTTCCTTTGGATTGACTGAAGCCACCTATTCTACATGATCCACTTCTTCAAATGGCTGAGCTGATGGAGTTTGTTTCCTTGCCTTCTTTGAGGGTTTAGAACTAGTTGAGGGTTCAGCAGCCTGCCTCTTGGTCTTGACATGGGGAGTACTAATGGATGTTGCTTGTTTCTTTCCCTTTACAAAGGTTTGACTAAAAGAAGGATTAGGAGAGGAGAAAGTAGCAGGCAAGGGTCTTTTTAGAATGAACTTGGTAGGAAGGGATTCTGACTTAAATGAGGTGAGATCAACCTTAAAGTACTTGCATAATTTTACAATTAGCATGCCATAGGGAAAACTAGTTTTAGTTCTTGACCCTTTAACAGAGGCAGCCATTGTACTTAAGATTAGAGGAAGGTGATTTTTTAGGTGATACAATAGATATAGGTTAGGAGTGGTGAACTCACTATGGCTGCCAATTCGAGGTAAAAGGTGTGAGGTGATGATTTTGGCAAGGGTCCTGGATGTGGAATTAAAGCAGTGAATCGAGGGAGGTTTTCCCTTCCCCCTTTAATCAGGAAAATCACACACAGAAGCCATGGCAACATTAAAGGATATCAAATCAGCAAGCCAAACTTTCTGAACAAACCTAGAATCTCCTTTTAGAGGTAATTTCAGAATACTAGCCAAAAGTCTTTCAGAGATAACTACTTCCTCACCAGCAATAAAAGATTTTAAATAAACTGTTCCAGACTCAGATCCTTGTAAAGGCTGAAGATGAGCATAAAATAGGCAGATTACCTTTGGCATAACTGGCTCATTGATTTTCAGCATGTCTGACCATCCCATGTTAGCAAAGATTTCTTCAACTAATTGAGTGACTAAGGAGGGTGAGTCCCACTCAATGATTCAACCTCGTGCAAAGGTCCTTTTGGCATAGAATTTGTGAAAATTCTCCTGTGCTGCAACACTTTCAAATTCAGTGGAACTTCTCTTAGCATCTGGATTTGAGTTAGGAACAGGTTGATCAGGAGTATTCTCAGATACTCCTTTATCAGTCCTTTTTGCAAAAGGGCTTTTGGTGGATTTCGAAGCAGAAGTTTTGGTCTTAGACCCTTTGTCTCGAGAGATTGATGCTTTGCTCTGAGAAGCAGGGACCTTAGCCTTAAAAGATGATGGTGAAGCCATTAAAGTTGAGACTTTGGCTTGAGGAGTAGAGACTTTTGGATCCCGTCTTGGCATAAATGTTGTTTTTCTTGCCAACATTTTCTTTCTTCTAGGACAAAGAGAGGGCTCTGAAGGCTTTGTTGCAAGAGAGGACTCAGGAACATTTGAAGCTGATGGAATTGGAGAGGAATCCTTTGGAGGGTTAAGAATGGATGAAGTCTTGGATGGTTTAGGGTTTACAGAAGGTGATGATGATTGAGAGGGTGAAAGAGTATGTGAAGGAGATAGAATTGGTGATGGAGGATGAGAAGCTGTGAGAGACTCAGAGGGTGGAGCTTCGAGAGGAAGCCATGGAAATAGGGGTTCTGAGACAGGTTCTAGAATAGGGAAGAAAGAGGAGAAGCCATTTTAGCTTTCCCTTTGACAGAACTGGAGGCAAACCTGCTTGCTCTATGAAGGATTGGTTCAATGTCTTCAGGTTCCTCTGAAGAAGATGAGTCTTCCACTTGAATTGGCTTCTCACGAGAGGATTCTACTTTTGTCTTTCCTTTGAACTGAGCTCTCAAACACTGGCTTACTCTTCTTCAATCCATTACTCTGGAAGTTTCCAACTTTGATTAATATAATGGCAGCCAATGGAGCACGATCAAGCACTTACTGAGGAGAAGGGAGAACGTGCAAAATGAATGCGGAAAATAAGGAAGAATAGAGGAGTGAATGCAGAAGAAGGTGAATAGTTAGGTTCACTTTCAAAGGAAGAAGAGAGGAAATTTAGCCCGGGAATGCATTGAGATAAAATGGTGTGTTTTTGCCAAAGACAATAAAACCAGACATTGAGCTAAGATGAAGTGTGTGTTTTGGCCAAAGGCTAGAGAACGCGGGCCGAAGTGCAAAGCGGGTCAGAAATAATTTTGGCCCAAAATAAAATTTTAGTCCAATAAACACACAAAGAGGAATTTTTTAGAGATAAATTCATGAAGCAGTATTCCCAAAGAAAATACTGATATCTCTTCAAATAATAATCCAGACATTATCAAGTTTATTCAAAAAATTGATAGGTCAAAAAACACAAAAATGATCAAGGATAAATTTTGAGCACAAAAAGGAAGATTGTCCAAAAAATCAGAATTTTTTTTTTCAACAATTTCAAAAGAGATTAACAAAAACTGAAAATATTCATTAGCCAATCAGAATTAAAAAAGAATGAAATGTATATAAACAAACAACAAGTATATACATACAAAACACTTCATCAATGCATATTGATCATGCCTAATTCATGCTTTAAGAGACAAAACCTTTCTTCAGCTAAAGGTTTTGTAAAAATATCAGCAAGTTGATCCTCAGTGTTAAGGAAAGTTCAATATCACCCTTAAGAACATGATCTCTAAGAAAGTGATGCTTTATGTCTATATGCTTTGTTCTAGAATGCTACACTGGATTTCTTGCAATGTTTATGGCACTTGTATTGTTACAAAGCAATGAGATTTTGTTCAAAATTATACCATAATCAACAAGTTGCTGTTTCATCCATAGTACTTGTGAGTAACACAATCCAGAGGCCATGTATTCAGCTTTAGCTGTTGATTGAGCAACTGAATTTTACTTCTTTGATTGCCAAGACACTAAAGCTCCTCTTAGAAATTGACAACCTCCACTTGTGCTTTTTCGATCAATAGAACATCCAGCATAATCAGAATTTGTGTATGAAACTAGTTTGAAAGAGCCGATTCTATTAGACCACAAGCCAACATTTACAGAATTAATTAGATATCGAAAGATTCTTTTAACAGTAATTAAATGAGATTCCTTTGGATTGACCTGAAACCTAGCACATGCACAAACTGAAAAGATGATATCTGGTCTACTGGTAATTAAATACAGTAAAGATCTAATCATTCCTCTAAACCTTTTATCAAACAAATTTATTCTTTTCATCCAAAACCAGTTTTGTAGCAGGACTCATAGGAGTTGAAATCCTTTTTGCATTGTCCATGCCGAAACACTTGAGTAACTCTCTTGTGTACTTGGACTGATTGATGAAAATCCCATCTTTGAGTTGCTTAACTTAAAGTTCAAGGAAAAAGTTAAGTTCTACCATCATACTCATTTCAAACTCACTTTCCATTAGTATCTCAAAATCCTTGTACAACTCATTGTTAGTTGATCCAAAGATAATGTCATCAACATAAATCTGAACTATAAGAATATTATGAGATAATCTCTTAGTGAAAAAAATGGTATCAACTTTTCCTCTTACAAAATTATTTCTCATGAGAAATTCACTAAGTTTATCATACCAAGCTCTAGGAGCTTGCTTAAGACCATAGAGAGCTTTTGAAAGTTTATAAACATAATTAGGAAAATCCAGATTTTCAAAACCAGGAGGCTATTTAACAAACACTTCCTCATTGATATAGCCATTTAAAAATGCACTTTTCACATCCATTTGAAAAACCTTAAAACCTTTGAAAGATGCAAATGCAAGAAACATTCTAATAGCTTCTAATCTAGCTACTNTTCCTCTTACAAAATTATTTCTCATGAGAAATTCACTAAGTTTATCATACCAAGCTCTAGGAGCTTGCTTAAGACCATAGAGAGCTTTTGAAAGTTTATAAACATAATTAGGAAAGTCCAGATTTTCAAAACCAGGAGGCTATTTAACAAACACTTCCTCATTGATATAGCCATTTAAAAATGCACTTTTCACATCCATTTGAAAAACCTTAAAACCTTTGAAAGATGCAAATGCAAGAAACATTCTAATAGCTTCTAATCTAGCTACTGGAGCAAAAGTTTCTTCAAAATCTATACCTTCCTGGTGATTAAAGTTTTAAGCTACCAGTCTTTCTTTATTTCTCACAATCTTCCCTTCCTCATCAAGCTTGTTTCTGAAAACCCATCTTGTACCAATGATTGAGTGATCTTTTGGTTCAGGTACAAGAGTCCACACTTGATTTCTTGAGAACTGATTCAGCTCTTCTTGCATTGCCATGATCCACGCTTCATCTTGTAATGCTTCACTAATTTTGGTAGGCTCGGACAGAGATAAAAGAGCCAAGTTAACATATTTATCCCGAAGAGATACTCTTGTACTGATTCCTCTTTCTAAGTCACCAATCACTTTTTCAATTGGATGATCTTTTAGAATTCTGGTTTCTTTTAGCAGTGAGTCTCTTACATTCTTTTGAGCAGCTTCTTCCTGAACTGGTTCTGAAAAGTCCATTTCAATGTGAATTGAATCTCAAGGAATTTGTGTTGTTCCCTTTTCTTGAACTTTCTCTTCTTTGGAGGATCCTTTGAGGTTTTCCTGCACTACTTCATTTTCCTCAAGGGCTTTTGAAACCAAGAGATAGTTAGATTCATCAAAGACTACATGCATTAATTCTTCTACAACAAGGGTTCTTTTGTTATAAACTCTATAAGCTTTGTTTGATAAGGAGTAGCCAAGAAATATAGTTTCATCAGATTTTGAATCAAATTTACCTAAGTGATCTTTTCCATTATTCAGCATAAAGCATTTACAGCCAAAAGCATGAAAATAGCTCATATTAGGTTTTCTTCCTTTCCAAAGTTCATATGGAGTTTTCTTTAAAATAGGCCGAATTAAACATCTATTCAAAATATAGCATGTTGTGTTGACAGCTTTAGCCTAAAAGTATTTTGGCAAATTATTTTCACAAAGCATGGTTCTTCCCATCTTAATTAGAGTTCTATTTTTCCTTTCAACCACACCATTTTGTTGGGGGGTTCTAGGGCAAGAAAAATTGTGGTAGATTCCTTGTTTTTCACAAAAGCTTTAAAATAACTTGTTTTCAAATTCCCTACCATGATCACTTCTAATTGAGGTGATAGCAAAACTCTTTTCATTTTGAACCTTTTTGCTAAAACTTTCAAAAATCTCAAAAGTATCATCCTTATGAGCAAGAAAGAAAACCCAAGCAAATCTAGAAAAATCATCCACGACGATAAAGTAATATTTCTTTCTATTTAGACTAGATGTAGATGTTGGTCCAAAGAGATCCATATGGAGAAGTTGAAGTGGTCTAGAGGATGACAATTCTTTCTTAGACTTAAAAAAGGATTTGATTTGTTTGCCTTGCTGACAAGCAGCACAAACTTTGCTATTTTCGAAAGCTAGTTTGGGCAAACCAGAAACCAGCTCCCTTTTAGAAAGCTTTGAAAGAAGTTTAAAATTTACATGTCCAAGTCTTCTATGCCAAAACCAAGAGATATTGTTTTGAGAAGAGAAACATATTTCCTCTTTTGATTTTAAAGATTCTCCAGAAACAATATATACATTGGAACATCTTTGACCAACAAACAAAACATCATCAGAATTTTTCTTGTGAATAATGCAATGAGGAGTTTCAAAAGTGATTTTATGACCCTTATCACAAAGTTGACTTATGCTCAGCAAATTGTACATCAAGCCTTTAACTAAGTAGACATTGTCAATGAGTAGATTAGGAGAGATTTTGATTTTACCTAATCCGACAATTCTACCTTTGCTATTGTCACCAAAAGAGACATCTCCCAAATCCATTTGGTTAATGGAGACAAATTTTGAAGGATCTCCAGTCATGTGTCTTGAACAGCCACTGTCTAGATACCAGCATTCACTTTTGGCTTGATAGCAAACCTGAAATAGAATCACAGAGACTTAGGTACCCAAAGTTCTTTAGGTCCTTTCATATTAGAGACAAATATGCCTTTAGGCACCCATACCATCTTTCTTGCAGCATAAAGTTTCTTATAAGAGCATGATTAGGAAAATTTCCTACATGCATGACCACAATAGAAGCAAGTTCCTTTCGAAAAGGAATGTAGGAGAGAAGCATTGACAAAAGAGGTTTTCGAAACTTTCGAAATGCTAGGTTGAATATAACCTAAACCAGATTTATCATTGCTTACTCTTTGCTTTCCTAGGATGGAATTCAGATTATTTCTTCCCTTAACAAACTTGACTAAGTCTCCAGACAACTCATTCACTTTTCCTTTTAGTTTGTCATTTTCATTTTTGAGAGAAGAAGTGAAGTGATTTTCTTTTTCAAGGAGATTATTTTGATGTTGAAGTGTCTGTCTTAAGTCTATCAATTAAACTAACATTATCCTTTTCAAGCTCTTCTATCACACTAATTTAATCTTTTATGATTTTCTTTAAGGTGCTGATTTTTGCAAGTATTTTCTCATAATCAAAAGACAGATCATCAAAAGCTAGACTTAGTTCATCATAAGTAGGCAAGAGTTCAAGGTCTAGATCATTTACCTCATACTTTTCTCCAGACCCTTCTCTGATTGCCATCAAACATAGGTTGGCTACATTTTCCTCTTCTGATTCATCACTTTCTGATGTTGAGTCTTCATCACTCCAAGTAGCCATCATAGCTTTCTTTTTCTCCTTTCTAAAGAACCTCTTCTTGTTGAGATTCCGACATTCAAGTTTAATGTGACTTGGTTTTCTACATTCATAGCAGATGATAGGCTCATTGCTGCTATCTCCCTTGTTGAAGTCCTTGTGAACTCTTGGTGGAAATATCTTCTTTTCCTTCCTTTTTCTCATCATATCGAGAACTCTTCTTGTTATCAAAGCTACATCTTCTTCACTAGAGGCTACTTCTCATTGAGTACTAGTTTCTTGAACATCTGAAGAGAGAACCAAGCTTTTCTTTCTTTCTCCTGCCATGTTCTTCTTTTCCATAATCAACATCTGGTGTGATTCAAGAGTGCCTCTAAGATTATCAACAGTAAGATCATTTGATCTGCAAACTGAAGTAGGACAGTTACTTTGGAATCCTATTTTTTAGTGAGAGACCTCAGAATCTTCTTGACTTGTTCCTTTTGAGTATAGACCATTCCAAGTCTTTTTAGACTGTTAATAATGCTCAAGAATCAAGCGAAGAAGGAATCCAGAGATTCATCTGGAGTCATGTGGAACATCTCATACTTATTGGAATATATGTCTATCTTTGGTTCTTTGACATGCCTTGTACCTTCATGAATGGCATCAAGTCTGTCTCACATTTCTTTTGCCGTGTTACAAGATGCAATATTCTCATACTCTGCAGCAGATACACCACATACAATATTGTATCTGGCCTTGGAGTTTAACGTGAATCTGAGTTTGTCTTCAGTGGTAAACTCATGCTCTTCTTTTGGGACAATAGCTCCTTCCACTACCTTAGTAGGATGAGTGATACCATTTCTGACTATTTGCCACACATCATAGTCAATAGCTTCGAGATACATTTCCATCCTTTGCTTCCAGTAAGGATAGTTTTCTCCATTGAAGAATGGACGCTTGGAGATGAATGAGACTCATTTTGATTATTCATAATGCCTGCAACACAAACTAGATAGGATCTTTAACTCACGATTAGTTAAACCAGGAAATTTTGAGCACAAGGCTCTGATACCAATTGAGAGTTGCATATTCTATTCCTAGAGGGGGGTGAATAGGAATTGTTAAAAAATTGTTCTTGAAATATGACTTAAGTCATATATTTGTTGAAGAACTGGTTCTTACAAACTAGTTCTGCAACAAATACTGAACATGAGTATATCAAAATCACTCAGCAAAACATGAACAACACAGACAGAGAAATAACCAGAGAATCAGAGATGAAGACAAGAGAAATCAAACAAAGATTTTATAGTGGTTCGACTTAACATGCCTACATTCACTTCTCCCATGTTAATGGGGTTCCACTATACTTCAAGGTTATTTTTCCAAGCTTCTCCAAGCTTTACACCAAGTTTATTTTTCCAAGCTACTCCAAGCTTAACTCCCATGGTTATTATTTCCCAAGCTCACCATGAACTCTCTTTCTCTAATACCCTAGAGATTACTCAAATGGATTTCTCCATAGAAATCCAAGTTTACAGAACCAAAGTGTTTTGTTGTAGCCCCAAGAAAAAACTCTCTCATAGAGTATATATATTACAATGAAGAACTTGAAGCATGAGAAGATGACCAAGAGGAAGAAGAAGAGCAAAGCTCTCAACAATGGGTTCCTTCTCTCTCTAGAATATTTTCTTCTTTCTTCACTTCATGCCTTGCCAAAGCCTCTTGGAAGTCTTCTAGCTTTATCATTTCTCTTGTGCACGTGAAGAACCGAATGGTGAGGGAAAAGAGGAGCCACCAACTAGCTGACTCCTTGTCAATCAGTCACTTGACCATTTGTCCTTTTGTCCACAAAAGTCTTTCTTTTGTGTAAGAGAGTAGATAGCTTTCTTGAAGTATGAACTTTTCAAAATAGTACTTAGAAAGGAAGCTTTCTATTCTCTAAGGATACACTTTTAGTCAGACTTGCGAAAAGGAGATCTTTGGCCCGGAGTCCGTATAGGACTTTGTCCACATCAACAATCTTGAAGACTCATCACATATGCAAGAACAGGTTCTGAAGAACAAGTTCTTCAAGACTCCATTTGAGGATTGATCTGAATAACATCTTAAAAAACATAGCAAAGATTAATAGTGACAAGACAAACAACACATGTAAGAAATAGCAAAATATTATTGTTATCATCAAAACAGGTTTAGAGACTAGTGGGGCTAACAATCTCTAGACGTTTTTTAAGGCAAGCAAGAGCAAGGCAATGATTTGGAGCAAGTATTGGTGACAGCAACTCTTAGCTTGAATATTGAATTTTATTCTTTTCCCCTTCAATCATGTCTAGAATTTATTCTTTTATGCTTTATTTTTCTTTCATCAACTAGATTCCCTTCTAGGGCTACGAAGATTTGTGATTTTCTATTTCTTTAATTCAAGAACATCTTTATTAAGTGTCTTCTTCTTCTCAATTTTTCATACTTCTAATTGCTTGATCACCAATTAGTTGATTAGATAATTGTAATGAGACCGGGAGGTAATTTGTAATTAAAGATCATAGAGATTAAGACCATAGGTTGCATGTGGGATAGAGATATATCTCTATGGCCTATGTAGTCAATTAAAGAGAATCAAAGAATTAAATGAATTTTTAGATTACTTGTAATTCACATAGGAATATAGTGGGTTCATGACTTAGAAATCCTTTCGTTTGACCTTGGGAAAGACTAATGAATAATTTGGGGTTCTTAGCTAGCAATTAGTAAGATTGTTCTTGGTTAATGATATAGGGATAGCAAATCAGAATAGTTAAGGTGAAATCAAAAGCCCTAGATATTTCTCATACATATTTCAATCTCGTTTACTATTCTTGCATTTTAATTATTGCTTAATATCAATTCTTGATTTTCTTGACTGTCGAGATAAAATTAAAATACACTTTATTTTGGTACTTACTAGCCACAGTCTCCGTGAGATAATACTCTACTCTTATTTTATTACTTGAAAATAATAACGTACACTTACGTTAGAGTTTTACACAACACCATCTTAGCTAATAAATTCTTTGTTTCTTCAATCGTTGTAACAATGTGATCGAATTTGGGATGTAAAGAGCGAAGTATCTTTTCTATTACTCTAGTATATTCTACCTCTTCACCATTTCTTTTCAGCTGGTTGAAAACGATCAACACTCTTGTGAAGTAATCAGAAATAGACTTGGATGTTTTCATTTGAAAGGATTCGAATTCACCTCTTAACACTTGAACGCAAACTCTCTTCACTTGTTCGGATCCTTTGTAAGAAGTTTGCAACTTCTCCCATGCTTCCTTAGCGGAGCTTGCACTTGAAATCTTCTCAAAGCCATCATCATCTAAGGCTTGATAGATGAGAAAGAGAGCTTTTTTGTCTCTCTTCCGTGTGTCTTTCAAGTATTCCCTTTGGTGGTGTTTGGTACCAGCTATCCTATTCCCTAGAAATCCTATTCCCAAGAATGAGATTACTAGGAAAGTTCATATTCCCATGTTTGGTTAACACTTAACTTTCTTGGGAATAATATCCTCCCTTTCTCTCTCTCTCTCTCTCTCTCTTGATGTGGGAAAGTTTTATTCCCATCTTCAATACAAATTTTCATTCTTGAGTATCTTTTATTCTCGAGAATAATTTTTTTAACTCTTGCACCAAGCGTGGGAAAACTTTATTCCCACCTTACTTTCTCAAGAATCTCAAAACATAGCTGGTACCAAATATCACCTTTGAGTTGGGATTAGAATAGCCTCATTCTCCGGCTCATTATAACCTTTTCCTACGACCTCCCAAACATTATGTGCACCCAAAAGAGCCTTCATTTTTATTCTCCAATTATCGTAGTTGTCATTTCTTAGTGTAGGAACTTGAAAGGAAGTCATACCATTGACCATGTCTCATTTCAACTTCTCTTTACAGAACCTTCAACTATTTTTCTAGACAGAGATCTTCCGGCGGCAAGTGGCTGTATGTCCATATTCTGATAAGTTGATTCTAGTGATTTGTGTTCCTTTCGTCGAGATCTTCGATTTGATATGCTATAGTGATACCTTTCCTTTCAAAAGATCGCTCTGATACCACTTTGTTGGAAGGAAACTCACTCAAAAGACAACTAAACTCTCAAACTCTCTAATGCAACTCGCTTAAGGAGAAGAAGAAGCTTGTTATTGAAAATATTCTCATATTTCTTGCTTGATGAAAACAACTTACAAGCCTCCCTATTTATTGGGGAATACAATCAACATACACCACAAAACATAAATTACATAATAAAAGCTAATGACTTTAGGAGATGAGTCATCCATCTTAAAAATTAGTCACTTGACTCGGAAATGACTTATCTGACTTCAAGAGGAAACATCATGCACTAACTAGAAAATTCTAGGAATTTCCCTGTAAATATCTTTCACTTTATTTGGGTCTTGGGCGTTTAACTATGGATTGGATCAAGTTTATAATTCAACAATTGTAACTCTTTATTACTAGACTACACATCTCATAGATTTAAATAAAAAAAAAAAAAAAAAAAAAAACAGCTTGATTAAACCCTACTCCTTGAACATCTAACTTATTTATAAAATTCCATCACTCCCAAAGCAGAAAAAGCACGGCAAGCAACTCGAAACTTGGAAAATCCAGACCTGTTGCACAAATTCTCGAATTCTTTCTCAGTCCTCTCTTTTCCACCAACAGTAATAAACATTAGATTGTCAACAATGGAAACCAACTTAGATGCATCAGTTGATTCTGGAGTATCTGGTAGTATGCACTCCACTACAATCACCTTTCCATTTTGTGGCAAAGATTTGTAACAATTTCTTAAAAATTCAACACAGTTTTCATCTGCCCAGTTATGGCATACAGCCTACAATAGCCAAGGATTTAAAAAGTTGAGGTTACCACCTTAATAATGAGTAGCTAGTCAAACAACTCTTAGATATACAATCACAAATATGTACTCAGTAGTTTTGTGCATTTATGATTAGCTGTATAATTAGTGTTACTATTTTATTTGTTGAGACAATTAGTGTTGCCCTTTAAAGCTAGGTGAGCTAAATAAGTGTCTACTATATATACTAACCTTTAATATTATGGCATCACCTTCTGGAACACTTGCAAACATATCTCCTCCAATGTGCTCTATCCCTTCATGAAATTTGATATAGTTTATGGTTTAGTAATTGTGGTGAAGAAAAAAATGGAACTGCTTATATCATTCAAAATATGGTAACTACAGAAAGGGGAGGGCAAAAGGGGTAGGGGAAGAGAGATACCTGGATAGGGTGTTGCATTTTCTATAACGTGGGGCAGATCAAAATTAATTCCCTTTATTGAAGGGTACTTGGAGATAATCATCTTGAGATTAGCCCCATTTCCACCTCCTTCGTCAACCAATATTGATACTCCTTCAAATCCTTTAGATATTTCAAGCATCCTATTCATCTCTACTGTGCAGACATCTGCCATTGTTTTGTTAAAAAGGTGATTCAGAGTTGGATCTTTCTCAAAGTATTGGTAGGCGGTGGCTCCATGAACTTTCTTAAATAGGTCATTGCCAGCATCAGCAATTGATTCTTTGAAATTTAGCCTGCAAATGTAGAAGATACTTAAGAATAAAATATGATAGCTCACATTTTGAAGAAAAATAAAGACCTTTATCATTAAAATAAGGAATAACAAAATATCCAAATTATTATGAAGTAAAGCTACTTCACCAAACCCCCAATAATGCTAATAAATTTAGCTTTTCTTAAGAAGCAACATAAAACTCATTCTTCCTTGTTCATTTCAAGTGGAAAAAATCAATAAAATGTCTAAAAAAGATAAATATACAAACTATAATTTGACAGAATCTAAACTTAACAAAAGAAAGTTTAAAGCATGATCAATCGAATTCCAGTCTTATCACACAGTATAGTTTGAGAAATACTGTAGTAAAAAGTTTGCATATATTAGCATTCAATTATAATATGAAGTATATCAACTCACCAAACTTCCATTAATGCTCTGTAAGAGAGAAGTGTTGTGAATGAAGCCAAGTAGCCTCCCTTATTATCACACACAAAGTATTTACTACTTTCTGAGAGTCCGTAAACTCTTTCTGTGCTACCATTTTCATTGGTGCGTGTAGAACAAGTAAGAAGAGTGTAATTGGCAAGCAAACGCAGCATAGGTTCGAGCCTGGTATTGGTTTGGAAGCTGAGAAGCAATTTCAGAGATAGACAAGTGTGAACCTGGTGGGGTTGCCTTAGCTATGATCTCAAACAAGTTGAGCTCAATAGCAGCATTAAGCACTGCAGGATAGACCTGGGTGGTAGAAAGTAGCAAGGCAGAGAGGCAAGCATCGTCCTCTGAAAGTTGAGAACAGGTTTTCCCCACTCCGTTCTCTGTGGTATATTTGGAATCCATAAATGCTTAATTCTTTGATCTCTCTTTCTTTTTGCTTTTATCTTGTTGAGTGCATGCTTCTACCCTAGGAGGCTTCAGGTTTTATAGGAAAAACAATATTTTTACCAAAAGAAAAAGTCTAAGGGTCTAGTGGCATGTGAGTAACTAAGTATGACTATCCCTTGAAAAACTTGTGAGCACTATGTTATACCCCTCATTTGGGTGGGATTTACCCAATAATTTTGGTGTCATTGTAAAAATCTCAAAAAAACTGTCACCTAGTATGTACCAAAATAAACTATTTTTTATAAAAATACAAGAACGACACAATATAAGAAAACGTGTTAGGAAATAACTTTTTTAAGTTTACTTTTTAGCACATTTTCTTATATTATGTCGTGCTTACATTTTTAAAAAAATTGTATATTCTAGCACAAATTGAATACCACCCAACTAAGGGGTGTAGCGCTACACCCGGGGAGTGTAAATTGAGGGGTTGCAGTGCTACACACGTGGAGTGTAGCATAGTGCTCACCTTTATTTTATTGTGTTGGAGAAGAGAGAAGCTAACGTCATTCCACCCTACCCATTTGTACTTCTTTTATCAGTTCAATGATAAAAACTTTATCTGTTGGCAAAAAAAAAAATTCCAAAATCTAGTAATCATGTACATGAGAATCAACCTAACCTCATGAAGAGTGTAATTTTCTGACAGAAACAACTAAGACTTTCCCATTTAACATAGCGAAGGAAAGAAAAAAAAAAAACTTTTTATTTGTACACTTATAAATATACAAGTTATTTTACACCTACACTTATTGGAAGCATACGAATTCAACTGAGTCGACCTAAATTTTAACTTAAACCAGCATTGAACCTTTCGAATTTTTTCTATGTAACTCAAAACTCTACACCTAGATATACAAATATAATTTCTCAACGAAAAATGTATGTTTCTCAATATTTTTCTTGGGCTAGTCCTGGAGTTTTAGATATGATAGTTCCAATTACGCGAGCAGGTTGAAAAAGGTAAAGCTCGATATATTATATCATTAGGCTGACCCAATGGGTTAACTCCCTAACAAATAAGGTGCTGTATAAATCTTTTGCATACAAGTAAAAGTCTTGATGAATCAAAAAATATAATAAAACTAAAGGAGTCAGTGATCTCAAAGAGATAGTGACTGTTGAAAGATGGCCAAGAAACATTCAAGCAAGGCTGCTAAAGTCATTATAACAAGGGCTTTCCAGGTAACATCAGCGAGAATTGTCAGCCATAACAAGGTTTATAAAATCTTTAAATCCAGTAAAATAATATACATGTTTAGAAATTAACGATTGAAATTCAGAAGGATTGGCTTAAAAAAGTTGCCGTATTCGTTACTGCAATATACGACTTCATCAAAACACAACAAGCTGTGATAGAGCTTTATTAGGATAAGGATTAAGGAGGGGTCAGCACCGTCCTCCAATTTTTATTTTTTTTTACAATTTACTTTGAAAAAATTAATATGGTCCCTTAAATTTTTTAAAAACTTAAATAATGGCCCCTTAAATTTTTTATCTCTCTTTAGCCTTTAAACATTTTACTTCAAGCTCCATCATTGCCAACATACATGATTTAAAGAGGGACAAAACTTAGGTAAAGTTCCTTAGGTGCTTGTGGTACTGTTTTCCTATTAAAACATTATATATGTATTATTTTTACACCTTAGCACCACCTCAATGCCCTCTCAACACTCCTCACCGATATCTCAAATTTCCTATGTTAAACTTCTTCCTCAACAAACTCATTCTCTATCCTCTTCCTCTCATTAACATTTACGCCACCAAAAGCTTGTGACCCATATTCTTCCTAGATCTCAACCACCACTACGATTAGCACCGTTAAAAGTGTCGTCTTCTAACTCAGTGGTGTTGGTAGCACCGGTGAACCTCGGGCTGGTACTGGTGGAGTAGTTGCTGGGCTGCTGGATGACATCACTGCATGCAGGAAAATGCATAAAAAGAAATTGAAAGTGAAATTGGAAAGGGAAAACAGGAAATAGTGGGGGAAAGTTTTGTTCATTATGTGTGTTTGACTGGAAAGGGGAGGAAGAGAGAGAATTTAAAAAATTCCAATGCTGAGAGAGAGTGAAATGGTCAAGAATCCATGAAAGCTTGGGTCTTTTTCTCACAAAATAGCTTCTTTCCTCTTAGTTTATAACCGAATTCAGTGGCAGCAATTGATGGGTGGGATTTTGTTGGGATGAATTTGGTGCAGCCATTGATAGAGTTGAAGAGGCTCTAGGTTGGGTTCATTGAGAAGAACAGAAGAAGTTATAAAGGAGAAAATTTGAGACAACAGTGATAAACATTGAATAGGCATTGAGGTGGCTGCTGAAGTGTAAAAATAATACACATGTAATGTTTTAATAAGAGAACAACATCACAAACACCTAAGAAACTTTACCTAAGTTTTGTCCTTTAAAGATTTCAAAGGGATGTGAAAGAAATATAATAAACTTAAAGTTTTTGAACACGTGTCTATTGGAATATTAATCTGGGTGTATTTTAGAGTAAAAAAAAAAGAGAGGAAAGAACACAAGAGACAAGAGAATTAAAGAGGAATTTTCTCTTAGTAAATAAAAGGAGACTTTATATATATATATATATAAAGAGACAAAAAGAGAGGATTCCTTTCAAAGTCCCCCAAATTTTGGAAAAACAAGAAAATGATAAGTGTTTCTCCACCTTCCAACAAGTAAGCTGCCGATGTAGATTTTAAGAAGGGAATGTGGTATACAAAGAAAAAATAATGTCCATTCATGATTAGAATGATTAATAGGCAAAAAAAAGAAGCTTAAACCTAATTGAGAAAAAATTATTGTTAGGTGGATCCAGAGTATGTATATCATTATTTGTATATAGACACAATCACACATAAATCATGTGAACTCTAGGTGTGGTTCATGTGTAGGACCTATTTTTTGTGTCTACACAAAAGTACACATCTGTATAGAATAGATGGTCCATATATAATTTAAAAGACTCTATCTAATCAGACAGTAATAACTAGATGATAATAAATTCACTGAATCCATAAACCTTTGCCAAGTCAAAGAAGTTATTTGACAAATAAAATATAAAATTAGCTTTCTGAACTGAAAAGTAACCCAAATTAAAGTTAAAAAAAATGATTAAGTTGAAAAAACTCCAGATCAATTATCCAGGTACTAGGTGGTGGGGAAGTCTCTTTGACTTTTCTCCCTGTGTGTCATCTCCTTTGTCCGTAACCCTTCCCTTACTTTCTAAATACAATCCGTATTATGTTTATTTCAATGGAGCAAAAAATAATTTATTCATATGTGTATGTTTGACTAAGAAAATGTAATTTGAAAAACTATTTAATAAAATGAAGCATTGTATAAATTTTTTTACATAAATGGTGTATTTTTTATTATTTATTCAAGGGATACGGACAAAATGACTCACACTACTTTGTAAGTTGCGTGACTTCTTCTTCTGCGTACCTATCAATAATTTAATCAAAACTGTCCCAAATCGGTAAAAAGTTTCCAAACTACCTATTTGTATAAATACTTTACAAAACTATATTTGTTTAGTTATTTTGTCACAAGTCAAAACTGAAAAATAAAACCAGAAATCAATATATAACTTCTAATAACTTCAGATTGCTTTGTTTTTAACACAATCCCTGACACTTGAAAATAGTTGGCTGAACTTGAATTACCATTAGCATTTTTAACAGCAGTAGAGTTTTCAAGAACAGGAGTTGGCTGTTTATAAGACAATTCCATCGGTGTTATAAATCACTTACGACTAATTTAATTATTTATGAAACTCCATCACTCCAAAGCATAGAATGCAGGCATCATGAAATTTGGAAAAGAACAAACTTCTTGCTTAAATTCTAAATTCTTTCCAAGTTCTTTCCCTATAAACATGAGATTCTACATGAGGGAAAATAACTCAATTGATTCTTGTGCTTTTGGAAGTATGGACTCCTCAACAATCACCTTTCCCATTTTGTGGCAATTAATGCTGTGACTATTACTTAAAATTCTGGACATTTTTCATGTGACCAATTATGGAACACAACCTACAATAGAGTTACCAAGGATAAAATGAATAGTGGTTAGCACCTTAATTAATAACGGGATTAGAAAATTTATAAACGACTAATATTTGAAGTGGAGGAATTACACAATTCTTAGACTTAGAAATTTAGATAACTGTATAGGTGGCTTGATTTGAGTCAAAAAGAAAAAATTCTGGTAGGGGCACCTAAACTTAATTGGAGCCTTGCATATGTAGTTATGCATGAAATCTTTTGGATATAAAAATTGTGTAATTAACCTTACTCTTTGAAATCTAAGGTAAGATAGATTATAAGTGATTGGGGAAGAGGAAAAATAGAACTCATTTTGTGTTGCTCTTGGGAGATAAAAAGGGAAAAGGAAGGAGGCGAGAGACAGATAAGAAGTTATATGTTAGTTTCTCGTTGCCTTCATAAGCATACCCTAGCTCTTAGATACTTACTAATACATGTGTCTCAAATCTGGACATGCACAGGAAGAAATGGGAGCTTTTCTTTTCTTTGTTATAAGGGAGAGCAACATCTTGTAAAAAGGAGAGGGGAGTACATAACAAGAATAAAACTCTTGACATCACCAAAAAATGTGCCGCTAGACTCATAAGTCTTTGGCAAAAATGGGAGGGTTTAACACAGCAGTGGAGCGGCGCCCAATTGTAACCTCTTCCATGTCAAGTCTTTCTAACTGAGAATGAGAATGATAAATTTTATATGTAATTTTAGCTAGTTAGTGTACCAAAACTAAAGTACGCTAGTTAGTATCTCATTAATTCACACTTCACAGACATAACAATATTTTTCTTTAGTCTTATCTAAACTTGACCCTCTTAATTTTTTTCTTACTACTCAAATTTTATATACAATATTTAACATGGTATGTATACTTTTTTTTTCTTTGATGAAAGAAAACAAATGCAAATTTAAACGTTGATGAATCTCTAGAACTGAATATGAATTTACTCATTCTTACTGAAACTCTATGGTTCCTTCATTATAGAGAAATCTTTTACTTAGTGTTTACCACTAATAATAGCACTAGAGCTAACAAGAAAATGAAAAATCACAATGAACTAATTGATCCAATAGAAATCTCTTGAAATGACTATAAGAATATTGAGAAATCAATTCAGAAAATTCAAATCTTATTCACAAAATTGAAAGAAAAATTAATATTCAAAGACTAAAATGATTATTTATGGCAAAATTATTTCAGAACATTATACAGAGCTAGAAGAGTGAAATTCAAAATGTACCTAAAATATCACAAATAATATGATAGATTTTCACATTTTTTGGTTGCCCCTCCTCCATTCATTCCATTTTCACTCTTACCAAACACGCCCAAAATAGGCTTCCAAATGAGAGAAGCGGAGAGGAATGAATCAAGCAAGACGGCAAGAAATCTTCAAGCACAGTCCCCACCATTTCTTGTGCTATGTGCCAAATTTAGTGGTTGATATTTATTTTTGGTTACATGTTCAGTTGGTCATTTCTCAACTTGTGTGGCAATATTAATGTGACCCACTAATCTAACTAAAATTATGTTAGCACCCCACTTAAAATAATAATTTATGTTAAAACTTTCTTTTTAGTAATTAAATTATGTTAAAGTTGAGAGTGCACAAAATATGATATTCCTATCCATTTACATATTTTTTACAAACAAATTTATGAATTTTTTTTAGAAATAATTATATTCAAATTTATACATAAAAATTCACAATTTAAAATAAAATTTTAAGCATGATAAAATTTAAAAATATACATTAATAAATAGATTAAGATCAGTAAAGAAAAATAATGTAAAAAATAAGTCAAAAATTTGAAGAGAATAAATCTCACACTCACTACAAGAAAAAGGCGAAATTCTCACAGAAAAAATGAGTTTTTGTCACAGGCAATGAAAATGAGGAACTTTCTCACTGATTTTCTCACTATCTTATGTTCAATGAGAAAAATTCGTGAGAAATCTATGAGACAATCCAAGAGAATATGGCAGGAATGTGGCGCGAAAGCGTTCTTAGTGACATAGCTCATGAGAAAACCTAACAAAATATGACATGTAAGTTTCTAATGGAATGGTGTCCATGAGAAAGCTAAACGCACAATTTTTAGAATGGATTTCTCATAGATTTTCTCATGGATTGTGTCTATGAGAAATAAAACATCATGTTTCACTAGAAGTGTGGAGGAGGGAAATTTGGGGGGGGAAAATCAATGAGAAAATCAGTGAGAAAACTGAAAATTTCTGCAACACCCGAGACTCATCTTCCTCATTTGAAAGTTAGAAAGAAATAGAAATTTTGGCCATTTCTCTCGGTGAAGCTTTGTGTGCAGCGGATTTTGGTGACTAGAGGGCGTTTTGCGATGTGTGTGGACTATCTACTTCCTATTTTTAAAGCTTTAAAGTTAAGGTAGGCCATTTTTCTCCTATTTTCTCTTCTATTTTCTTTCTCAATGATGCACGAAATGGGGTTTTTTTTTTTCTCTATATTGTTGGACTAGTTTAAGTGTAGATTAGTTGTAGATAGGTATTTGATGGATTATAAACTTGATTAATGGTTTGGTTTATTAGTTTGCATTTTATATTGAATCTGAATTTCAATGTTAAAATTGGAGTAATTATGGATTTTTCTTGTTGAAATTGGTTAAGGGCTTTTGATATATGATATATGTAGAGGGTTTGGATGATTTTTTATTACTTTTTGAATTAGTATGGATGAATTTTAATTTTGTGAGATTTAGAGAATAATTTATCAAATTAAATTGTGTGAAATTGTTGAGATTTTAAGAATTATATTTGAGGCTCTTGTTATATGTTATATGTAGCTCATTTGTATAATTTGTGAAATGAATGTACGTTAGACTTATATATGATAAATTAGTCAAGTTAACTTAGAAACCCGTCTGAGAGTTAATCGCGTAAGATAAACTCTCAAATAGTCCTTAATTTTGAGACTATTCCTGAAGTAATTGTTCCACTAATAAGATGATAGAGCTTTGGGAGCAAGTAGATGAACCAAATTTTGTAGCACCTCTCTTTTGTTTCTTTGAGTACATATTTATGCTGGTTAAACAGTATAATTTGTGTACTGGAAGAACCGTGCGGAGGTGTTGCCAAAATTTAGTTAACCTACTTGTTCCCTATAAGCTTCTATTAGTGGTGGAACAAACTTCAAGAATGAAATAGAAGCCATATCCGAAGCAGAACTCAGTACCTTTGAAGAATTGTAGGAAAACATTAACAACTTCATTTTGTTTTGAACATTGAAGGATTATGGATATCCCTGAACATTGTCGTTGGATATATGATAGACTTGTTCCAAATAGTAAGGCTGTTAGAGATGATTTTTATGCCGGTGTTGAGGTTTTTATTGGGTTTTCTAGTCAACAATAAGTGTACATTGAAAGAGGGAGATTAGATGTCCATCTACTAAATATAAATGCCATAAGTTTCGTACAATGGATGAGGTTAGGATACACCTATACACGAAAGACTTCATGGAGGATTACTATTATTGGGATAATCTTGGAGAGGTTCGTCCAGCCATTGTCCTAATGGATGTAGGAAACCAATATTTGTCTTGGTATGAGCATATGGTTATGGATGTTCTTGGACTCTCTTTCGAACTATAGTATATATTGGAGGAGGATCCGAATCTAGAATCAACAAAAAATTATAATATGTTGAGGGTCGCTCAGTCTCCATTATGGGATGGATGTGAGTCACACTCTGTCCCTTCAGCTATTGTTAGACTGTTAACATCAAGTCAGACTACAACATCCCTAAAAGTTCCATGGATGGATGAACTTATCACATTGATGACAGAGATATTGCCTCTAGGTCATAGGATGCTAACAAATTTGTATCAGACAAAGACATTGGTTTCTAAACTTGGTTGTGGGTATAAGAAGATTGACAGTTGTCCATGATAAGTCAGTTTTATACCACTTATCTTGTATTTATCTACCTTGTTAATTGTTTGTTCTAGGGTATTTTAAGTTTGATTCTTATGAATTAATGTTTCTTTTATAGGTTTTCATTTTAGAAGTCTTTGGAAGTCACTTTGGCATTTTTCAACTTCAAAAAGAGCAAATTTTGACAAATTTGGGATGGTGGCAGCAGCTTAGGTGCTGCAGCAACCTATCAAAAGGTTGCAGCACCCTCCAGGTAGAGAATCGGAGGCTACAGCGCCCAAACCCAAGGCTACATTCCCTCGGCGGTCAACTTGGGATTTGACTTCCAAACTTCCTATTT
>QAOA01004594.1:12885-44114 GCA_003255065.1 Cercis canadensis
GGAAGTAGCTCACCAGTAGAAGCATGAAGTTCTGGTTTAGGGTCCATGGGCACAGAAGTGGGTTTGCAAGCCAAATAACCAGTGTCCTCAAGAAGATGCAAAGTGTAATGTCTTTGAGAAAGCACAATACCTTGGTGAGACCGAGAAATTTCAAGGCCAAGGAAATACTTGAGGGACCCCAGGTCTTTGAGCTTGAACTGTGTATGAAGAAAAACCTTTAAAGCAGCAATAGAGGAAAGACAAGGGCCAGCAATTATTATGTCGTCTACATAGACCAGAAGAGCAACAAAAGTAGAACCTGAACCTTGAGTAAACAAGGAATAGTCAGACTTGGATTGTACAAAACCAAACTTGAGCAAGGCAAGTGAGAACTTGGAGTACCACTGTCGAGAAGCCTGCTTGAGGCCATAAATGGACTTGTGAAGTTTGCAAACCAGTTTTGCCCCCTGAGTATGGCACTGTGACTTAGGCAGATAACCAAGAGGGAGATCCATATAAACTTCTTCAAAGAGATCACCATTAAGGAAAGCATTGTTGACATCAAGCTGAGTCAAATGCCACTTTTGAGAAGCAGCAAGTGCAAGAAGAACCTTTACAGTGACTAGTTTGGCAACTGGAGAGAAGGTTTCAACAAAATCCACACCCTCTTGTTGAGTGTATCCTTTGGCGACTAATCTGGCTTTATGCCTGTCCACTGAACCATCTGCCTTGCGCTTAATTTTGTAAATCCATTTACAGCCAATGGTGTGTTTGCCATGAGGCAAAAGAACCACAGACCAGGTGTGGTTGGTATCCATAGCCTGTAATTCAGCGGACATAGCTTCTCGCCAATGAGGATCCTTAACTGCTGTATGGTAAAACTGAGGTTCAAGTTGAGTGGAGACTTGAAGAATGAAGGATTTATGAGAGGGAGATAAAGCAGTATAGGAAAGATAGTTGCTAATGGGATAAGTGGAGGTACAAGGAGGTAAGGAAGAACCATGGAGCAAATTGCAATGAAACTCCTGAAGGTAAGAAGGAGGCTTGGAAATTCTGGTTGATTTGCGGAGAAGCACTGCAGGAGAGTCAGGCACAGAATCTGGTACTGGGGCATTAGCAGGAACAGAATCTGGTACTGGTGTAGTAGCAGGCACAGAATCTGGTACTAGTGCAGGAGCAGTAGATTGTGGCTGAGGTGGAAAATCCAAAACGGCAGAAGGCAATACCAAGTCTGGAAAAGGATCAATGAGCTGAGCTGAGGCAGTGACAGTGTGAAAGGGAAAGATTTCTTCATGAAAAATGACATCCCGAGAGATAAACACTTGTTTGGTGACTACATCATAGAGTTTATAACCTTTCATGCCTGGAGGATAACCAAGAAAGATGCATGTGCGAGCGCGAGGTTGAAACTTTGTTCTATGAGCAGTCAATGTAGAGGCAAAAGCAAGGCAGCCAAAAACTCTGAAACTAGAATAATCAGGGGTAGCCTTATAAAGTACCTCAAATGGAGAACGATGCTGAAGCAAGGGAGTAGGAGTTCTGTTAATCAGAAATGCAGCAGTTAAGATGCACTCACCCCAAAAAGCTATAGGAACCCTGGCTTGGAAGAAAAGTGCCCTGGCCACATTAAGGAGATGCTGGTGTTTACGTTCCACAACTGAGTTCTGTTGTGGTCGTTCAACACAAGAGAACTGGTGCAAAACCCCTTGTTCACTGAAGAAATCTTTAAACAACAACTCAGGAGCATTGTCAGACTGAAATTGTTTAATTTTGGCATGAAACTGAGTGAGAATCATATGAAAAAAACGAGGAATAACAGAAGTCACTTCACTCTTGTGCTTGAGCAAGAAAATCCAAGTAAAACGAGTGCAATCATCTACTAAGGTAAGGAAAAATTGATGACCCGTGTGTGAGAGTTCCTTGTAAGGACCCCAAATATCACAATGAATTAAGTCAAATGGGGAAGGAGACAAGTGATTATGAGATTCAAAGGATAAACGTCGTTGTTTAGCAAGGGGACAGACATAACATGGTGGAACTTTATTGAAACCAGTAACATCACATGGTAGATGTCTCTTAATGCTGTCTAATCTTTTAAAAGAAATGTGGCCAAGTCTATTATGCCAAACATGAAAGGAAACATGATTAACAAATGAATTAGAGACAGAATCTAAGCAATTCTTATTCAGAATGTAAAGTCCTTCATGTTTGTCACCCTTGCCAATCATCTTCTTGCTGCTGGTTTCCTGAATGACAAAGTAAGCAGGAAAGAAGCTCACTGTAAGAGAACTAGCAGAAACAAGAGCACTAACGGACAGGAGATTAAACTTGAACTGAGGAACAAAAAGGACATCCGTGAGTGTAAGCAAGGAACTTAATTTCACATCACCACAAAGAGACACAGGAATCTGACAGTGATTAGGCAAGGTAACAGTGGCATTCTTGATTGTCCTCAAAGAAGTGAAAGTAGAAGCAATAGAGCAGATATGTCTAGTGGCTCTTGAATCAACAATCCAATATTGATTGGAGGAGTAAGTAGTATGTAAACTGACAGATAGGCAAATACCTGTAGGATAAGAGGTAGGAGGACGATCATCATCTGTAGTGTGCTGGACAGATGTTGACAAATGATTGGAGAGCATGGTCATGAGTTGCTGATATTGCGTGGAGTTCAGATTCTGAAGAAATCCGCCAACAGTAGCATTGTTTCCTTCTTCAGTGGATGAATGGGAGGAAACTTGATCTACAGCAGCACCTTGCCTATGCTTGTAACCAGGAGGATAGCCATGGATTTTGTAGCATCTGTCAATAGTGTGACCATGAAATTTGCAGTGAGTGCAATAAGGACGATCCTTCTTTGGTCCTCTATTTCCTACAGCAGTAAAATTCTGGTTGCTACCCTTGGGATTGTCAACCTTAGTAGTAAAGGCCATGTTGCTAGGAGGTTCAAGATTAGAAGAAACTTGAGTAGCAATTTTCCTTTGGTTTTCTTCTTGAGAGACCAGAGCAAAAACCTTGTTAATGGGAGGCATGGGGTCCATAAGAAGCAACTGACCACGAATTTGTGAAAAGGAATCATGTAATCCCATGAGGAAGGACATGATATACTCCATTTGATAGTGATAGTGAAGATCCTTAACACCTCCACAAGTGCACTTTCCACAAGTACAGAGAGGTCTATAATTGCTTAATTCATCCCAAATTGTTTTCAGCTTGGTATAGTAGATACTGACAGAAAACTGTTCTTGACTTAGATTCATCAATTCGCGTCTCAATTGGAAAATCCTAGGGCTATTGCGTTGCTGAAATCGATCTCTAAGATCAATCCAAATCTCAAATGCAGTTTTAGAGAAAATAACACTAGCAGAAATATCCTTGGATATTGAATTGAGAATCCAGGATATAACAATGTTGTTATTCCGGTACCAGGAATTTAGAAGACCAGAATTTGTACCTTCTGGTTTAACGATCGAACCATCGATGAATCCTAACTTATTCTTGACTGAGAGAGCAATCAGCATGGCTCGACTCCAGGAAGCATAGTTCTCTCCAGTGAGAGGCTGTGAAACAAGAATCAAGCCAGGATTATCTGAATGATGAAGATAGAAAGGATGTGAAGGTTCATCAATGGCGGATCTGTTTGCAGAAGCTCGAGAACCAGAATCATTCGCAGAGGGAGAAGAAACACCATCCATAGCGAAGTAGAATCAAACGAGCATCGATCCGTTTCAGAGAGTTGATCGAGTATGAAAGAGAAACAGGAATCAGAGTTCTTGCTCTGATACCATATTGAGCAAGCGGAAGTCAGAGAGAGAAGAGAGAAGAGAATAGTGTGAGAGAAGATTGAATCTTCATTTCATCATAAAAGTGGTTACTGTACATCAGAGTAGATAGCTATATATATAGCTATATCAGGAAAGCTGTTGTAACAGCTGTAATAACCGACTAAGCAAATAAGAAAGTCAACAACTAACTTAATCAGTCAAACTTAACTAATTACAACTAATTTGATTTAATTATAACTAATGTAACTAATGATAACAGACTCTAATACATCAGACTGCATTATCTCAATGACGCCCTCATGGTGTTCAACGTTATGCCTGACCGAAACGTGGCTTTATTGAATGCAATAATTTCTGGGTTCTCGCAAAATGGGTACGGCGGAGAAGCTCTTCAAGTGTTTAAATGAATTGGGTTGGGGACGCTGAGGCCAAATTCAGTTACTATAGCTAGTTTATTGCCTGCTTGTGATATGGTCAGCCATGGTACACAAGTACATTGCTGGGCGGTCAAATTGGGGGTTAATTTGGATGTTTACGTTGCAACCTCGCTTTTTACTATGTATTCCAATTGTGAAGACTTGGTTTCAGCGACTAAAGTGTTTGATGGATTGCTTAGCAAAAATGTGGTGAGCTACAATGCTTTCATATCTGGGCTCCTGCAAAATGGGGTTCCTCGTCTGGTGGTGGATGTGTTTAAGAGCATGAGGGAATGTTCAGACAATAAACCCAATTCGGTATCATTGGTTTCTGTTCTTTCTGCATACGCTAGTCTATTGTATCTTCGTCTTGGCAGACAGGTTCATGGGCTGATCCCAAAAGTTGAAACATGGATAGAGATTACTGTGATGATTGCACTTGTTGACATGTATTCCAACTGTGGTTGTTGGAGTTCAGCTTTTGATTTCTTTGCTGAACTTGAAGGGAACAGGAACTTGATTACATGGAACTCGATAATTTCTGGAGTGATGTTGAATGCACAATGTGATAAAGTTGTTGAACTGTTTCAACAGCTAGAATCTGAAGGACTGCGCCCTGATTCAGCAACTTGGAATTCAATGATCACTGGGTTTGCACAACAAGGGAAGAGTTTCGAGGCTTTTAAATTCTTTAGGAAAATGCAATCAGATGAGGTTCCAAGTTTAAAAACTCTCACTAGTCTTATGACAGTGTGTTCAAATTCATCTGCTTTAAGATGTGGAAAAGAGATCCATGGACACGTTCTCAGAACTGATATTGATACAGATGAATTTATGGCAACTGCACTAATTGACATGTACATGAAATGTGCCCATTCTTGTTGGGCACGAAGAATTTTTATCAGTTCGATAAAAAACCAGATGACCCAGCATTTTGGAATGCAAAGATATGTGGATATGGAAGAAATGGAGACTATGAGTCTATCTTTGAAATCTTTGATGAAATGCGGACAGAAATGATTCAACCAAACACTGCAACATTTTTTAGTGTGCTATCTGCGTGCAGCCACACAGGGTTGAAGGTATTCACAATGATGAGAAGAGATTATGGCTTGCAGCCAAAGCCTCAACACTTCGGTTGCATAGTTGACCTTTTGGGCCGATCTGGCAGGTTGGATGAAGCTCGAGACCTGGTGCAAGAATTAGTAGAGCCTTCCCGCTATTTATGCTTCTCTGCTAAGTGCTTGTATCTCCTACTTAGATTCTGATCTTGGGGAGGAAATGGCTATGAAGCTTCTAGACTCAGAACCAGAAAACCCAGCTCCTCTTGTGATTCTATCCAACATGTATTCAGGGCTGGGAAGATGGAGGGATGCAGAAAGGATAAGAGGGATGATAGAGCATAAAAGATTGGACAAACTTCGTGGGTTTAGCATGTTAGAAGTCTCATGAGAGTTACTTATAAAGAAAAAGCTTCAACTGTATTATTTTGTTTGATACTAAAACAAAGTTTGTTACATCTTGAGTGCTTCATCTATGAATACATTCATAAAATTCACTGACCCAACATCTCTTTCACAGCGAAACCAAAGTAATCGTCAAAGTGGTAAGAAGGTTCAGTGATGAAACAAGTGATCACATCTCTCAGTGTAATGACTCCGACTACTTCATCATTTTCATTAACTGCATAAATCCTGTGAACAGACTGAGAAGCAAGAGTGTGGATCACATCTCCCAGAGTCGAGTCAGGCTTGCATGTTATGGGGTGAATAACTTTCCCAGTTTCTCGGGTTGCTGTGACAATTGTATTCATGAAATCCGTCACAGTGAGCTTCCTGAAAAGGCAAAATGTAAAATGAGAAAGGGAGGGTGAAGAAGATGATTTCTGTTGAGTAACCAGTTGAGTGCTCTCTTACATGCTTGTGTATAACTAGATTTCTTTTCAATATCAATATGTAATAAAAATACCTTACATACATACATCCTCACAAACACATATTATGTGGACAATCATTTGGGACCTGGTTAGATTCATATTCTTTTTAAGTTTGTTATCTTTAGTTGGATTATGTTTTCCTTTTCCCCAAATATGCCAGAATAACATATATCTTTCTTCCAACAATGAATTTTTTTTTCCGAAGAGATTATTATCATTGGAACTGCAAAAATCATTAGCATTTACATGTTACATTGAAGTTGCTAACGAAGAGGCACTCAAGATGATTACCATGCAGGACCAAAATTTTGGTGTTACCTGAAATTGGAGAAAAGCTCAGGCCTTAGCAGCAAGTATCTGATATCTCTTATGCTTAAGTTCCCAACAATTCTCTTCCTTGGCCCCTCTACTACAGGAAGACCACCAATTTGATTATCTTTCATTCGCTTGAAAGCTTCAAGAATCAATTTATTGTTCTGGATGCTAACAACCTGGTAGAAAAATAGAAGGAAGTTTCTTACGCCTTGAAAATGAGGTGAGCTGAAAATAAATCATGGTGATATGGAATCATGGATCCTTACCTCATCAGGAGACATAAAAGGGAGTCCCAGGTCGGATATAGGACTTGCAGCAATGAGGTCAAACCAATCTCTTCCTTTACATCCCTCAAGACCTTGAACTACTGCAGACTGAGTAATGAAGTTCTTAATGTCAGGCTTCCCTGGTTCAATGATGGGTACGTTCCTCAGCCTATATTTTGAGAGAAGTAGCAAGACGGTCAACATAGCGCTATCTGTTGCAACTGGAATGAAAGGAGCCCACCGATATGATTTAATTATTGATCGCACCTGAAATCAGAAATTAATATAAAACATATATTTTCCAGAAGAAAAGTGGAGGCAATAAAAGGACTTAGACCACATGTATAGATATATACTCTCCCCAATGTACTATTTGGGAATACATTCATCATTCTTTCGTAAATTGGAAATGATAGCCATAACCTGCTGCATACCAAAGCCCAAAGGGAAATAGCTAAGAAGCCTTAGCTGAACTGGCATTGGCACCCATTGCCCTTATCATACTTACCGTTGTTGATTTGAAGGGTTCTTCTTGCAGTATAACTTTGTAGAAGTCCTCACCCAGTCTGTCAGCAGCTGCAGGAGCATCCCTACCCATCCCCTTATCTGTAGCAACACCGCCTGCCACTGCAGCACCTACTGCAGCAGCCGTTAGACCAGCAACTGCGACAGGACCTGTCACTCCCAATGCCAGCGCTCCCAGAGCACTAGCAGTTCCTGCACCAATTCCAGCAGCTGTTGCTGTACTTGCTGATAGGGCAACTGCAGCAAGTTCTGCACTTTCCAGCACCCAGAGAACGATGGATGAATAATCTATGAAGCCAAGGTACCTGTCTCTCCAATTTGAACTAGTTCCTGCATCTGGGTCTCTAACAGGGGCAGCTAATATGTTGCATTCAGATAGAATCTTAACTGCTTCACCAATAGATGTGTCTGCTGGAATTTCAACAACTACAAAAGTAATAGAGCTGGTTACTGCTTTTAGCCATGCAAATCTTCTTTCAGTCACATTAAGTTCATAAACCTGATAGTTGCTAAATGCATTAATATAGTTCGCCCCTTACCTTGTCCTCTGGGAACTCCTGGAAAAGAAGATACAGGAATCTTTGCAAATGCATCTGTTAATGACTCTTGCAATGCCTGCGGTAGTTTCTTTCTGGATTGGATGGTCTCAAAATAGGTATCACAACTTGAAAGTTTGTTGCTTGCTCTGACATCCTGTTCTTGCGCCATAAGTAAAACTAAAGGCAGAAATTGGTATCACTACTAACTGCGGTTCAATAAATTTCACAAAATTACAGAATTGAAGTAGATGTACCTTAACTCAGTTTACTTTATCTCCTGTTTATTATAGTTTTGTCCTTTTGGCTATAAAACCTGAGCAAGAACCCATGACCAGATTTTGTTACATCTAGTTCAACAGCATCGTAAATTGTTTTACCCATATGACAGCAGAAATGCATAAAACTTGGGACTGCATACAACATAAACTTCATAAAGCACTTGAGATAACTGTATTATATTATGGTTTAGTCACCTTTTTAAACTGTTCTGTAATTTTTCTCTCGGATGAGTATGATTATTAACATGACATTTATTTACCTAAAATCCCTTTAATCTTTATGGCTTGCTCCCATGGTTTGATGTGGCAAGGCTATTTGACATTATTCTTGGTTGCAAGATTTAACCCATAAAATTAAATGTGAACGTATGAGTAAGTGGTCGGGTATGTTAGCCCATTAAATCTTCGATTGCTCAGTCTCTAGATCTACTTATAAGATTGATTACTCTTGGTTTCCTATCCATTTTAATTTTTGTCGTAGGCTATAACAAGGTGACATGAAGCACAAATTAAGATGGAGGCCAATGAAAGGTGAATTGCATTTAATTGGTTGCAAGTTACACTAACAGATCTGTGACAGAATTTACTTTCCCTGCCTTGTAGTCTGATATTTGATTCGTTGTTTGGCCAAGTGAAGATATTTGTGACTTAAATTGTGAATTTGCATATCAATATTTGGTGAAGAAAATGACGTTTAATCTACCATAACATCACATAGGCACAAAACTGTTTTATACAAGCACAAATTCAATAAAGAAGCCTAGTACTATTCTAAACAAGCAAGAGGGCAGAAAATGATAAGAGAGATTGAATTGCCTTGACATACCTCAAATCAGTGAGTGAGTGCTAGTGGATTCGGAGTTATGTGATTCTCTATCTTCAGGTTGGAGTTTTGTATCTGCGATCTCATTGGAAAGCGGTTATTTCTGGTGTTTGAATGAATGCATGGTTTGGCTTGCTAGCCTTGCCAAGTGTTGGTAAAGACACGTGTCACAGGTTGATGCAACCAGGTGTTAATTTAATAGGTAACTGCCTTTCTCGTCTTTCAGCCTTCTGTTTTTTTAATAAAAAAGAATAAGGTTGGGCCTAGGCCTGATCATGGCTTTCAACAGATCTTTCTGAGGCCAAACTGAGCCCAAGCCTATTTGATCAATCACTTATTTCTAAGCTCAGTTGCACCGAGACGTGCAAAATGTCGGCGAAACGGGGACGAAATGTGAAACGCATCCCAAACGCCAGAAACGTCAAAAAAAAAACTCAAAAAAAAAATGAAAAAGAAACACCAACGAAACGACCGGTCATTGAATACGACGTCGTTTTGCATGGCCAATTTTTTCATTTAGTGGAACGACGCCGTATCGTGCGAGGAAGACAGCTAAACGTCCCAAAACGACTTCGTATGAAGCTGTGCCCCAATTTTTCCCCTCAACCCAACTTCAATTCAAATTTTTGGGCATTTGGACACCATTTTCAACCATTTTCACTTGATGAACTTGAGATGGAAGCTGTAATTATTGGTGATGGTGGTGATAGAAATGAAGAAATTAATAGTGTTATGATTTGAATTTTGATTGTTCATTTGTATTTTTGGGTAATACTTAATATTTGTTAGTTGTTATTTATTGACTAAAGATTTATGTTGATATTTTTTAATGCTTGAGAATTTTAAAATTGTTTATTATATGAATTTTTAGTTGATATTTGCTAAGGATTTGATACATACATATATATATATATATATGACGTGGCGTCCCCGTACCCACGTTTTTGAAAAATCGCCGTCCCCGCGTTTCGTCCCCGTGCAACATAGTTTCTAAGGTGTTTAGTAGACGGAATGTTATTAATGGAAAATGGAATTTTTTAGAATAAAAAACTAATTTTTGTACCAAACGCTCCTTTTAAAGGACACCCAACGTAAGATTAGTCTCAATAGACATGTGTTCGAGTTATGATTCAAGTTTATTCTCAACGTCAAAGATTATTGCCTCTTTATATTTGCTCAAAATATTAGAATTTATTTGGATAAATTATTATAATTAGAATTATGAAATAACAGGTTCAACAAGAATCAATCAGCTGGGTCATAAGACTAATTATATTAAAATTTTAAAATATGTTCCCAAACCCACTTTATATTTGGGAACATATATATTTAGAAGTTTTAAAATTTAAAGTTTCAAATAATTATATTATGTGTTATTTATATATAATTATTCTGTTCATGGATCTGGTTATTATGAGTTAATTAGATCACTAATTTAGAGGGCAAATTTAGAAAGTGAGGGTATGCTTATGTAGTATATTGCTTGTTGTGTGAAATATGATGACTAAAATCACACTACTTGTTTATAGTTTTCTCATAATATATATTTTGTTCAAAAAATAAAGAATAAGGGTACTTTCTTTTCTGTTTTATTTATTGGATAAAATATGCATATATTTCAAGCCAAGCTCCAATTAAAAAAAATTAATTCAAGCCAACAAAGTTGCAAATGAAGCCTAATTTTATAAATTTTTTAAAAAAGAAAACTCAGAGGCATTTATTTTAATTTAAAGATTGCTATCAATTTATCCCCTCATAAACATTTTCTTGTGACCACTCATTGAACTTATCACATACAAATTTGATTACAGTAATCTAAAAATTTGATTATCAGACATGCATGTGATGTGATGTATAATTGCCATGGTGAACTTATTGGGGTTAGCCCACCAAATTTTCCTCTTGAATCATCGAGTACAAGAGGTGGATGACCATTTGACTGTAATTTGATTATAGTCATGTAATTAATTGGCAGCTACATATATAATGCCAAGAAAGTAAAAAAAAAAAAAAACTGCCTTAATCATTCTAGAAATTTGTGAGTAAAACAAAACATGGAAAACATTATACTTATTATTGACTATAACACTAATATACCAGTTAGTGTATATTAGTAATATACCAGTTAGTATTAGTTACAGTAGCATATGCGTATCAGTTAGCATTAGTTACATAGCAGAAGGTTAGTTTTGTAATTAGCTTTACATGAAGTGACTCAGCATGCAGTTATAAATGTCAGGCTACACCTCTTGCCACGTGGATCATCTATCACGTGTCATAACAAACTTGTAACTGAACTCTGCTCAATCCATTCTATATAAGGATGGCAGTTTATTCATTTCAGCACTATCAATAATCAAATTCAGCTTTACTTCTCAATTTGCAATATGGTATCTGAGCTTCAAATTCCGTTCCTATAATTTTTCTTCTACGCATTACATCATGCCAAAAGCTCCCGCTGCCAACCATGGCGGATCATCAACTCCAAATCCACATGCACCAATCCTCCCTCCTAGAGTCGAAGAGGATCCTGCAAGCCCTTTCTTCATCCATGGAAATGAAAATCCAACACTCATGTTGGTACCAGAAAGTCTTCAAGGAAGCAACTACCACAGCTGGGCAAGATCCATGAAACTAGCTCTGCTAGCAAAGAACAAATTACAATTTGTTGATGGCTCGATTCAACCTCCCACTGCAAACGATGTGTTCTATCGTGCCTGGGAGAGATGCAATACGATGGTGCTGTCATGGTTAATCAAGTCTGTACATCCCACAATTGCCAAGAGTATTTTGTGGTTTGATCTTGCACAGCAAGTCTAGAATGACTTGAAAGATCGATTCTCTCAAGGTGATCCCTTTAGAATCATGGAGCTTCAGGAAGAAATTTTTCATCTCAGTCAGGGAGTGTCCTCTGTCACTGAGTACTACACCAGATTGAAGATCTTGTGGGATGAGCTGTCGAATTTAAGGCCAATTCCTCCATGCGCGTGTATGGCAGGAGGTTGCAGGTGCTTCACCACAGCTTATACCTATCACATTCAAGATCAAACCATTAGATTCTTGAGAGATTCTTGAGAGGACTCAACGATTCCTATGCTACTGTTAAATCTCAGATTATGTTAATGGAACCATTGCCTCCCATCAACAAGGTATTCTCACTTGTTTTGCAGCATGAGAGACAATTTGTCAACCCCATATCTGAAGCTGATTCTCAGCAAGAAATTATGGCATTGGCAGCAAGATCTTATAATGCTAGGCAACAGGTTTCAAGCAAGAAACCTTATTGCACATTCTGTAACATGACAGGCCACACAGCTGACACATGCTATAAGAAACATGGTTACCCTCCTGGCTACAAACAGAAATCCAAGCAATACCGAGTTAATCAGTGCACTGACTCTTTTCTCACAGATGAGGAAGATTTTGATGCAATGGAAGAAGCACCACCTGCACCAGACAAGCAAGAAGTGCGTTTGACACCAGATGAGTATAGTCAAATCATGAGTCTCTTTAAAAACAATAAGGCTGACTCTACGGGTTCTACAGCTTCAGCCATCAATGCCTTGAAGTTGAATTCAACCTTCTCTGGCCTTACTATTTTTGAACCAAAGGAATCTCATGATCACTCTTCTGTCAGCTTCACTAACTCTGGTATGGTACTCTCCTGTCAATCTATTGATATGAATTATAAAGATGCATGGATCATAGATTCTGGTGCTAGCAACCATGTAACTTGCTGCTATGAATTTCTTGATTCTTGTGTACCTGTGAACAATTATTTTGTAAGTCTTCCTAACAACATGTCAGCAGCAGTTACACACATAGGCTCTGTGATATTTTCAGACAAATTTTGTTTGCATCAAGTATTATATGTGCCCACATTCACCTTTAATCTCATCTCAGTTAGCAAAGTAACCAAAGATCTGAATTGTTCTTTCTTGTTACACTCTGACAACTGCTTAATCAAGGAAACTGCTTCTTAGAGGACGATTGGCTATGCTAAGGAGCATTTGGGATTATACCAACTCATCAATCCAACCGTCAAACGCAGACAAGTACCTGAGACTAGTCACTGCACTTCTAGCACAGTCAAACCATCTATTGATTCTTCTTTTCATTCTGTAAATAGTTGTAGCAATAACCTTGACTGTCATGCCTTTGATTTGTGGCATTATAGACTAGGGCACCCTCATCATGAAAAGATCAAACTTTTAGCAAAGCAGGTTGATATTGTAAGCTGGAATTCTGACATAAACTGTGACATATGCCCTTTGGCCAAGCAGAGAAGGGCCTCTTTTCCTACTAGTTCTTCTGTTTCTTTTCATATTTTTGATCTTGTGCATGTGGATATCTGGGGGCCCAGTTCAATCCTCTCGATGGATGGACACAAATATTTTTTTACCATAGTAGATGACTTCAGTCGATACACCTGGATTTATCCAATGAAGACAAAGGGAGAGGCTCGTACCTGTTTACAAAAATTTTTCACCCTTATGCAGAATCAATTCAGTATAACCATCAAGGCTATCAGAACTGACAATGGAGTTGAGTTTCAAATGGTTGATTTTTACAATCAACATGGAATTATTCATCAGCTCAGTTGTCCTTACACGCCCCAACAGAATTCTGATGTAGAGAGAAAGCACCAACACCTTTTCAATGTCACGAGGGCATTACTTTTTCAATCAGGACTCCCTCTCATGCTATGGCATTTTGCAGGGTCTCATGCTGCCTACCTGATCAACAGGACTCCTAGCAGAGTGCTTAACCACATCACACCTTTTGAGAAGTTGTTCAAGTCTCCTCCTCAGTTACAAAACCTCAAAGTCTTTGGTTGTTTATGCTTTGTAGGCACCAGTGGACCTCCAAGAGGCAAGTTTGATGCAAGAGCTTCCAAATGTGTTTTTCTGGGCTATATTCATGGTGTCAAAGGCTTTCGAGTATTAGATACTCACTCCATGAAACTAATAGTTTCCAGAAATGTCATGTTCCATGAGGCATCCTTTCCTTTTCTCAGTAAGGATCAGCCATTAGCCTCTGAGCCAATTTCTCCTGATCAATGGCAACTTGAAGCACCTGTTTCCCCTTCTCCAATTTCTACATCTTCTTCCCCAGACCCTCCTGAATCTTTTTCTCCCCCTTTACATGATTCACCTCCATCTCCTTCTCCTCCTCTCACCAGTCATCACCATCCTCCAAACACACCCCGTCAGTCTCCTTCTGATATTCCTATCCATACTACTAGGCCTCGCAGGTCCACAAAAGCTCCTCAATACCTTCAAGACTATCACACCAGAATTAATTGTCTTCCTGGTATCTCAACAGTTCAACATCCTTTTTCCCATGTCTTATCCTATACTCATTTGCCCCAACAACAACAGGTCTTTGCCATGAATATTACCACTGTCACAGAACCAAAGACTTTCATAGAAGCTGCAGCTCACTCACATTGGCAGAAAGCAATGGAAGAAGAAGTCAAGGCTTTAGAGCTCAACCAAACATGGCTACTCACACATTTACCTCCTGGTAAGAAACTTATAGGGTGCAAGTGGGTATACAAAATCAAACACAAAGCTGATGACACCATCGAAAGATATAAGGCCAGACTTGTTGCTAAGGGTTACACTCAACAGGAAGGGGTGGACTACTTGGAAACCTTCTCTCCTGTTGCCAAACTCACTACTGTCAGAACTCTCTTAGCACTAGCTGCTGTCAAAGGGTGGGTTTTGCAGCAATTGGATGTGAACAATGCTTTTCTGCATGGAGACCTCAATGAGGAGGTTTATATGGCCATACTACCAGGGATGACTACATCTGATCCTCTTCTCGTTTGCAAGCTCCAGAAATCTTTTTATGGCCTCAAACAAGCCAGTAGACAGTGGCATCAAAAACTTTCTCATGCTTTGCTTTCCAAGGATTTTCACCCTGCTGCCTCAGATCCTTCCTTATTTGTCAAGAAAACTGCTCACTCTTTCATTGCCTTACATATCTATGTTGATGATGTAATCATGATAGGTGATATCACACAAGAAATCCACCACATCAAACAATTTCTGGATCAACAATTTCGAATCAAAGACCTGGGTGACCTGAAATTTTTCCTTGGTCTTGAAGTGCATAGAACTACTGATGGCATCAACCTTTGCCAACGAAAATATGCATTAGAGCTCCTTGCTGATTCAGGTTTTCTGGGCAGCAAACCAGCTAAGACACCTCTTGCAAAGGGGGTCACTATGAACTCCACTGATGGGACTTTACTATCTGATATCTCTGTTTATCGAAGATTGATAGGAAGGTTGCTTTACTTGACCAATACTAGGCCTGACCTGACTTTTGCAGTTCAACAACTTTCTCAATTTGTGGACAAACCACGCACTGTCCATATTAAGCATGCTCACAGGGTTTTGAGATATCTGAAGAGAGATCCAGGCAAAGGACTATGTTTTTCCTCTACTTCCTCCCTGCAACTCAAGTGCTTCTCAGATTCTGATTGGGCATCCTGCTCAGAAACTCGAAGGAGTATCACAGGGTTTTGTGTTTTTCTTGGAGATGCCCTCATTGGATGGAAAGCCAAGAAGCAATCCACAGTCTCTCAGTCTAGCACAGAGGCTGAGTATCGTGCCTTAGCTGCTGCTACTTGTGAACTCGTGTGGTTGCAATACTTGCTGCAAGATCTGCAAGTTCCCTTCTCTCAAGCACTTCTCTTCTGTGATAACAAATCAGCAATCTATCTCAGTCATAATCCTGTCTTCCATGAACGTACTAAGCATATTGAGATAGATTGTCATGTGGTTCGAGAAAAGATCCAAGCTGGTGTCATTAAGCTCTTGCCTGTGCACACTACGCAACAACTTGGTGATTGCTTCACCAAGGCTCTTTCTGCACCTATGTTTGATGCCTTGATTTCTAAGTTGCACCTACAAAGCTTGTATGCTCCAGCTTAAGGGGGGCTATTGACTATAACACTAATATACCAGTTAGTGTATATTAGTAACAACTCAAAAGCATCTCCTATTGATGGTTCTGCTAATTCCTGAAAATGTAAAAGTATTACTGAACAATTGAGAATTTGTTTCCTACTTATAAGTGTCACAAAATGCAATAGCAAAACTATAAGGCTAAATCACCAAAAAATATTCTATTGTTGTTATTGCTATTGTTCGTGCTAATAGCCATTGTAGCACATTCTACAGCCACACATTACTTGCTAAGCCTAAATGCTATTGACTATAACACTAATATACCAGTTAGTGTATATTAGTAATATACCAGTTAGTATTAGTTACAGTAGCATATGCATATCAGTTAGCATTAGTTACATAGCAGAAGGTTAGTTTTGTAATTAGCTTTACATGAAGTGACTCAGCATGCAGTTATAAATGTCAGGCTGCACCTCTTGCCACGTGGATTGTCTATCACGTGTCATAACAAACTTGTAACTGAATTCTGCTCAATCCATTCTATATAAGGATGGCAGTTTATTCATTTCAGAATTATCAATAATCAAATTCAGCTTTACTTCTCAATTCACAATATGGTATCAGAGCGTTCACTTTTCTGTAGAGTCTAACTATCATTCAATCATGCCAAAAGCTCCCGCTGCCAACCATGGTGCTGCCAATCGTGGCGGATCACCATCTCAAGCTGCACCCATCATTCCACCCAGAGTTGAAGAAGACCCTGCAAGCCCTTTCTTCATCCATGGAAATGAAAATCCAACACTCATGTTGGTACCAGAAAGTCTTCAAGGAAGCAACTACCACAGCTGGGCAAGATCCATGAAACTGGCTCTGCTAGCAAAGAACAAATTACAATTTGTTGATGGCTCGATTCAACCTCCCACTCCAAATGATGTGTTCTATCGTGCCTGGGAGAGATGCAATACGATGGTGCTGTCATGGTTAATCAAATTTGTACATCCCACAATTGCCAAGAGTATTTTGTGGTTTGATCTTGCAAAAGAACAAATTACAATTTGTTGATGGCTCGATTCAACCTCCCACTCTTAATGATGTGTTCTATCGTGCCTGGGAGAGATGCAATACGATGGTGCTGTCATGGTTAATCAAGTCTGTACATCCCACAATTGCCAAGAGTATTTTGTGGTTTGATCTTGCACAGCAAGTCTGGAATGACTTGAAAGATCGATTCTCTCAAGGTGATCCCTTTAGAATCATGGAACTTCAGGAAGAAATTTTTCACCTCAGTCAGGGAGTGTCCTCTGTCACTGAGTAATACACCAGATTGAAGATCTTGTGGGATGAGCTGTCGAATTTAAGGCCAATACCTCCATGCTCGTGTATGGCAGGAGGTTGCAGGTGCTTCACCACAGCTTATACCTATCACATTCAAGATCAAACCATTAGATTCTTAAGAGGACTCAACGATTCCTATGCTACTGTTAAATCTCAGATTATGTTAATGGAACCATTGCCTCCCATCAACAAGGTATTCTCACTTGTTTTGCAGCATGAGAGACAATTTGTCAACCCCATATCTGAAGCTGATTCTCAGCAAGAAATTATGGCTTTGGCAGCAAGATCTTATAATGCTAGGCAACAGGTTTCAAGCAAGAAACCTTATTGCACATTCTATAACATGACAGGCCACACAACTGACACATGCTATAAGAAACATGGTTATCCTCCTGGCTACAAATAGAAATCCAAGCAATACCGAGTTAATCAGTGCACTGACTCTTTTCTCACAGATGAGGAAGATTTTGATGCAATGGAAGAAGCACCACCTGCACCAGACAAGCAAGAAGTGCGTTTGACACCAGATGAGTATAGTCAAATCATGAGTCTCCTTAAAAACAATAAGGTTGACTCTATGGGTTCTACAGCTTCAGCCATCAATGCCTTGAAGTTGAACTCAACCTTCTCTGGCCTTACTGTTTTCGAGCCAAAGGAATCTCATGATCACTCTTCTGTCAGCTTCACTAATTCTGGTATGGTACTCTCCTGTCAATCTCTTGATATGAATTATAAAGATGCATGGATCATAGATTCTGGTGCTAGCAACCATGTAACTTGCTGCTATGACTTTTTTGATTCCTGTGTACCTGTGAACAATTATTTTGTAAGTCTTCCTAACAACATGTCAGCAGCGGTTACACACATAGGCTCTGTGACTTTTTCAGACAAATTTTGTTTGCATCAAGTATTATATGTGCCCACATTCACCTTTAATCTCATCTCAGTTAGCAAAGTAACCAAAGATCTGAATTGTTCTTTCTTGTTACACTCTGACAACTGCTTAATCAAGGAAACTGCTTCTTGGAGGACGATTGGCTATGCTAAGGAGCATTTGGGCTTATACCAACTCATCAATCCAACTGTCAAACGCAGACAAGTACCTGAGACTAGTCACTGCACTTCTAGCACAATCAAACCATCTATTGAATCTTCTTTTCATTCTGTAAATAGTTGTAGCAATAACCTTGACTGACATGCCTTTGATTTGTGGCATTATAGACTAGGGCACCCTCACCATGAAAAGATCAAACTTTTAGCAAAGCGGGTTGATATTGTAAGCTGGAATTCTAACATAAACTGTGACATATGCCCTTTGGCCAAGCAAAGAAGGGCCTCTTTTCCTACTAGTTCTTCTGTTTCTCTTCATATTTTTGATCTTGTGCATGTGGATATCTGGGGTCCCAGTTCAATCCTCTCGATGGATGGACACAAATATTTTCTTACCATAGTAGATGACTTCAGTCGATACACCTGGATTTATCCAATGAAGACAAAGGGAGAAGCTCGTACCTGTTTACAAAAATTTTTCACCCTTATGCAGAATCAATTCAGTATAACCATCAAGGCTATCAGAACTAACAATGGAGTTGAGTTTCAAATGGTTGATTTTTACAATCAACATGGAATTATTCATCAACTCAGTTGTCCTTACACGCCCCAACAGAATTCTGTTGTAGAGAGAAAGCACCAACACCTTCTCAATGTCACGAGGGCATTACTTTTTCAATCAGGACTCCCTCTCATGCTATGGCATTTTGCAGTGTCTCATGCTGCCTACCTGATCAACAGGACTCCTAGCAGAGTGCTTAACCACATCACACCTTTTGAGAAGTTGTTCAAGTCTCCTCCTCAGTTACAGAACCTCAAAGTCTTTGGTTGTTTATGCTTTGTAGGCACCAGTGGCCCTCCAAGAGGTAAGTTTGATGCCAGAGCTTCCAAATGTGTTTTTCTGGGCTATATTCATGGTGTCAAAGGCTTTCGAGTATTAGATACTCACTCCATGAAACTCACAGTTTCCAGAAATGTCATGTTCCATGAGGCATCTTTTCCTTTTCTCAGTAAGGATCAGCCATTAGCCTCTGAGCCAATTTCTCCTGATCAATGGCAACTTGAAGCACCTGTTTCCCCTTCTCCAATTCCTACACCTGAATCTTTTTCTTCCCCTTTACATGATTCACCTCCATCTCCTTCTCCTCCTCTCACCAGTCATCACCATCCTCCAAACACACCCAGTCACTCTCCTTCTGATATTCCTATCCATACTACTAGGCCTCGCAGGTCCACAAAAGCTCCTCAATACCTTCGAGACTATCACACCAGAATTAATTGTCTTCCTGGTATCTCAACAGTTCCACATCCTCTTTCCCATGTCTTATCCTATACTCATTTGCCCCAACAACAACAGGTCTTTGCCATGAATATTACCACTGTCACAGAACCAAAGACTTTCATAGAAGCTGCAGCTTCCTCACACTGGCAGAAAGCAATGGAGGAAGAAGTCAAGGCTTTAGAGCTCAATCAAACGTGGCTACTCACACATTTACCTCCTGGTAAGAAACCTATAGGGTGCAAGTGGGTATACAAAATCAAACACAAAGCTGATGGCACCATCGAAAGATATAAGGCCAGACTTGTTGCTAAGGGTTACACTCAACAGGAAGGGGTGGACTACTTGGAAACCTTCTCTCCTGTTGCCAAACTCACTACTGTCAGAACTCTCTTAGCACTAGCTGCTGTCAAAGGGTGGGTTTTGCAGCAATTGGATGTGAACAATGCTTTTCTGCATGGAGACCTTCATGAGGAGGTTATATGGCCATACCACCAGGGATGACTACATCTGATCCTCTTCTCGTTTGCAAGCTCCAGAAATCTCTTTATGGCCTCAAACAAGCCAGTAGACAGTGGCCTCAGAAACTTTCTCATGCTTTGCTGTCTAAGGATTTTCACCCTGCTGCCTCAGATCCTTCCTTATTTGTCAAGAAAACTGCTCACTCTTTCACTGCCTTACTTATCTATGTTGATGATGTAATCATGACAGGTGATAGCACACAAGAAATCCATCACATCAAACAATTTCTGGATCAACAATTTCGAATCAAAGACCTGGGTGACCTGAAATTTTTCCTTGGTCTTGAAGTGCACAGAACTACTGATGGCATCAACCTTTGCCAACGAAAATATGCCTTAGAGCTCCTTGCTGATTCAGGTTTTCTGGGCAGCAAACCAGCTAAGACACCTCTTGCAAAGGGGGTCACTATGAACTCCACTGATGGGACTTTACTATCTGATATATCTGTTTATCGAAGATTGATAGGAAGGTTGCTTTACTTGACCAATACTAGGCCTGACCTGACTTTTGCAGTTCAACAACTTTCTCAATTTGTGGACAAACCACGCACTGTCCATCTTAAGCATGCTCACAGGGTTTTGAGATATCTGAAGAGAGATACAGGCAAAGGACTATGTTTTTCCTCCACTTCCTCCCTGCAACTCAAGTGCTTCTCTGATTCTGATTGGGCATCCTGCTCAGAAACTCGAAGGAGTATCATAGGATTTTGTGTTTTTCTTGGAGATGCCCTCATTGGATGGAAAGCCAAGAAGCAATCCACAGTCTCTCGGTCTAGCATAGAGGCTGAGTATCGTGCCTTAGCTGCTGCTACTTGTGAACTCGTTTGGTTGCAATACTTGCTGCAAGATCTGCAAGTTCCCTTCTCTCAAGCACTTCTCTTCTGTGATAACAAATCAGCAATCTATCTCAGTCATAATCCTGTCTTCCATGAACGTACTAAGCATATTGAGATAGATTGTCATGTGGTTCGAGAAAAGATCCAAGCTGGTGTCATTAAGCTCTTGCCTGTGCACACTACGCAGCAACTTGGTGATTGCTTCACCAAGGCTCTTTCTGCACCTATGTTTGATGCCTTGATTTCTAAGCTGCACCTACAAAGCTTGTATGCTCCAGCTTAAGGGGGGCTATTGACTATAACACTAATATACCAGTTAGTGTATATTAGTAATATACCAGTTAGTATTAGTTACAGTAGCATATGCGTATCAGTTAGCATTAGTTACATAGCAGAAGGTTAGTTTTGTAATTAGCTCTACATGCAGTGACTCAGCATGCAGTTATAAATGTCAGGCTGCACCTCTTGCCACGTGGATCATCTATCACGTGTCATAACAAACTTGTAACTGAACTCTGCTCAATCCATTCTATATAAGGATGGCAGTTTATTCATTTCAGTATAATCAATAATCAAATTCAGCTTTACTTCTCAATTTGCAATATACACTTCTTTTTCTGTTTCTCTTTCTAGCGTCTCCCTCCTTTTCTCTTTCTTGTCATTATATCAATACAATGTGTTCTTAAGGGATAAACTAGATCGATATAGCATGTCCTTAAGGGACCAGATGTCTAGTAAACTAGCGATTCTCTTTATTTCCATGCGATGCAGCCTGTTTGATGACTGGGATCCGTTACTTCGATGTAGCAGATGTTTAAGAAAAATGTTATATTTAAAGTAGCATGTCTTATTTTGTTCAGTACTACAAGATTAAAATATTCAAAAGAGACTCAGTTTCATAATTAGTTTAAACAGTAACATATTTAAGTAAAATTTTTTTGGCTTTATTTCGATCAGTGTTCCCTGGTAATGTGTAATGTTTCAATACTTCATGTATTTTTTTTTTTTTCATTGTCTTTAATTTTATCTGAATGACAAAGCACATAAGCAAAGAGAATTTTATTAAAATCATATATACTAATAAGATTAAGTTCAAGAGACCATTGGCTGATACTCGCATTGAGCATCAAAGTTAAATGCTTCTGATTTTTTGTAGGAAACTAAAAATGCCAGTTTAATAGAAGGAATTTACATTTCAAAAGTTTATAACTGTATTAATAGTTATAAATTAATTTAATGTAAGAGAACGTTTTTTTCAAATATCTTTTAAAGTAAAATACTCTACGGGTTTATCTATCTTTAAAATAATTAACATCACGAAAATGATAATACATCCATCTAATAAAATTAATTTCTTTTGAAAAAAATGAAAATGTGACCCATCTTTTACTCTCTCTTTCAATGCTCTTAGTCCCATTTATCTCTCCCTCGGCTGACAAAATGAAACTAAAACGAAAAATTACGAGTTCTATGTGCTAGATTGAAAAAGGAAATTGTGTGAATCAATAGATGAAGAAATTTATAATGACAACAACAATAATAAGTAAAACTCTATATAGAGAACATGGGAAGAGTGCAAAAGAAGTTTAAATCTTTAACTAAACAGTTTGTAGTTAAGTAATATTAAAATCATTCTTAAGATTTATGAATTACATCTTTGAATTCTAAATCATAACCAAAAGTATTGAAAAGAAGTTTAGATCGTTATCCAAATGGAATTGACTGAAAATAATGTGTACCAAACCCAAGATTCCAATTCGAGGAAACTACCCCTTAACTACTAGGGCCCGTCATACCAAGTACGACCCCAATAAGGTCTTTTATTGGTTGACTTGGTCATTGATTCATTGATTGGGCTCGCTCTAATTGTTCTCTCACCAACTCTATGGATGTTGCCACAATCTTCTTAAATTAAGGTATGTTCATATTTTCTTCCATGAGCAGAAAGAAAGAGAAGGGATTAACAAAAATGAGAGAGAGAAAGTGAGGCCAAGCTTAACGAGTCACATTTATTGTTTTCAAAATTTATTTTTATATAAAGTGAGTTTTAAGCATCTTAGCTACTTAGATTAAAGGTAGATATGCATGTCCTGATCATTTTAAGGATCCCAATTCTTTCTTTTTAGACATGAATTGATATTTTTGTTGTTTTAGAGAACTATAAAGTTCCATCAAGACTTATTTTATTTTTCTTATTTTTGTTAGAAATTTGACAAAAGTTATGGGATTGGGGTTTAGGGATTAACTATGTTTATTTTTCTTGAATGCAATAATTTATTAATTATAATGATGAATAATATCCTCTTTTTCACATAAACATATGATTTGCCAAATCATATTAATTATCATACATTCATTTGTCTATTTTCATGTTATTTATTTTTGTGATATGTGTTATTTTAATTTTGTCTCAGTAATTACATATGGATACTTAAGCATGTTGTCAGCGGCAAAGTTTGAGAGAACAAATACATATTATGGAATGGAAATGTGAATAAATAAAAATGAGGAGGTAACCTTGTAATATTTAAAAAATAGTGGGATTATATATTAAGTTAGCATAAATGATCCCATGTAACTTTCAGCACTAGTGATGTGACTATTTCTTAACCGTTGTTTGCTTGTTGTATCGGTACATCCAAAATATCTTGGTGTATTGTAGAATCTTCCGTTTGTTTGTAGTTGAAGTGTCTACATTTGACATTATTGTTAGGGCCACATGTTGCAAAATTAATCTAGCTAGTTCTTTTTTTTAAAAAAAAAAAATATATAATTGACATGTTTTTCAAGTAGGAGATTATTTTAATATTTTAATTATATAGATTAGCATTAATTATTGTTAGAGTTTTTTTATGTTGTACTTAAAAAGGTAAATTGTTGTTTTAAGAATTGTGTGTGAATTATCCGTTATGAATAGGTTAACTCATTATAAAATACCAAAAAAAAAAAAATGTTATCAAGAAGGCAAACTTTCATTTGCATCTAAAGCGCCATGAGAGGAGTTTACTCTCTAGCTCATACGTCCTATTTTATTATTATTGATGGTTTGTTAAGTTTTATAGAGGAGCCTCACTAAAATTCCTAGTTTCCTGAATGATCAATCTTCATATATGTTTAAGAACTAAGGTATGTGCAATCTAATTGTCTCATGATTCATGAATGGACTGCAATGTATTGATAAACTACCACAACAAATTTTTGAGAAAACGTAGTATGTCATATTTTAGCCATAAATTCGTAAACTCAGAATAGAAATCTTGAATGTTTTTGTCTCCTTGAGATAACTGTTCAATATGTAGTTCCGACGAGCATCATTGTTCTAGTTATAGACACATTGGAGATAGTTCCAAACATTAGCAGAAGTTGCGTACTTAAGTAGATTCACACAATAGAATTCCACCACAAATTATAGATAGAGTTGATATATAAGAATGGCTATGTACAAAGTTATACATCACCTCTCCTTGTACTACTATAAGATACATCAGTTCTTCCTTTAACATACTATTTACAGTTTAGGAAACAGTTAGAGAATAAATCCAATGATGAAACAATTACAATTTCACCGTTGAGCTATTACAGCTTCTGACAGTTGACAAGTCCCACCTGCAAAAGATGAATTCGTATCGTTCAAGTTCAACCAAACTTGTTAACAAATAAGAAGAAAGCAATAATCTTACACTGCATCTGTCCCATGCTTTTGAACTTTTTTATGGTAAAATATAAAAAAAAAAAAAACTATTTTTTTTCCCTCCATCTTGCACTATATTTGAGGAACACAATTTACATATTAGTTAAAAAGAGTTAAAAAGCCGAAGAGAGAATGCAACAATTTCAACATAAAGATGGGAAAGCTCTAAATGACCTAAGTTTTTCTCACAAGTTCTAACCAAAGTATGTTAGAAATTTACACTATTGCATTCACCTTAATAGTAATAGCTAAGTACTTGGTGTTCTATCATAAAGATCTGATGTTCAATTCTCATTGAGACCATATAGAATGGGATTTTGGAAAGTGTAGATTATCCCTATTGTGTAGTTTTCAGTGAACTAAAAACAAAAATAAATAAGTTATATTATTAACTTATTAGTTACCTTACATTGTTTCATATTCTTTATGCATCAATTTAATTAAACTTACCTAAACTGTATCCTTTTGCTTGGGAACAAATTGAGAGGGAAAGAAGATAGGAGGAATGAAAATAAAGGGGATTGAAAATGAGAAGGTAGAAAGCAACTTTCACTTTTTTCTTGTTTGTATATCATATAGATAAGAGGAATGAAAATAAAGAGAGTTCTAAAATTACATCTCCACCCTTAACTAACTTCTATTGAGATAATATTTTATGAGGATACTTAAGTAATTTAAAATATTCCAAATTTATGTTGTCATTTACTCTCCATTTTCATTCTAATTTTAGACTCAACATTCTCATTTTCATTCCTTTCATATTTTCTTACTTTCCCAAACAAAATAATATTTCATACAACTCAAATCGCATACTCTCACATCATAAACTTGTTCTCAAATTGTGCTTCTAAAAACCAAAAGCAGCGCACAAAAGCACATTTACTTGATCAAGATTGCTAGAAACGATTTCATTGCTTCTAGAAGAATCTGAAACAGTTTTCTGTTTTCTTTCCGAAAGCACATTTACTTGATCAAGATTGCTAGAAACGATTTCATCAATTGCTGAAGGAAACTAAATAGGAAAAGCGCAGAAAAGGCAAGATTTGACTACCAGCTCAAAAATTTTATATTCTATTAGTTTGGCAAATACAATATCCCCAAAAACATTACAGCTACCAACTAATTCAGAAAAAAAATAAGCATTTACACCCTGCCATTTTGTCCTATAAAAATTTACTTGCGGTCTAGGATACAAAACAATGGTAGCTAAATCATTTTCCCTAATAATGGACAAATCTGCAGGAGCATTAAGTTCCACAAAAAATTTCAGTGGTAAAACAATGGCTAAATCAGTAAGGATCAAAAGTTCAACATCATTCAGTTTTGGTGTTATGCTTGCCGCGATTTTCCTCTGTAACTTTTTGTAACTCTTTCTCACTAGCCACGATTAGCCGTTTAACGGAGTCATATGTGGTAAGCCTAATGCTGCAGACAAAAACAAGAGGCAAATCAGGTAACTAGGAACAACTTATTTAAGGGTAGAATATACCTGAGCATAATTAGCACATGCAATGTCAACACCAACAGTTTAGTTTGAGACAGGGTTTAATCCTCATTTTTTAGAAAGGAAGCCATTGACTATCAGAAGCAGGGTATCATCATGTATCACCGAGTAGGTGATCAAGATTGAAACCATAATAACCCAAGAATTATAAACTGTGTATGAACTTTTCAGTGCTAAAGACAAACTAGATGTAGTAAAACATGTATCTAAGATTATTGTAATAAAAACTGAGTCAACACATAATAAACATATTTCTATAGTGAAAGAAGATCACACAAACCTGCTGTTTGGTAGAGTTTTCAAAGCATTCGGCACAAACCCCCGATACAAGCCAATAAACCCGTCCCGTGCCACAATACCTGCATGAGTGAGATTATTAATTTGGTAAAAGTACATACTTCTGAAGCATTAAACTTATAAAATCTCCCATAATTTAAACAAATTCCACATATATCAACTACCTTGGATTATGCACTCAACATTAAACTGAATTATTTTAAATAACTCAACAATTGAAACTAACATTAAAAATACAGAAAAAAGTGGCAAACTCATGAATCCTGAATTTTAATTACTAGGCAATGTCTATTATATCACCTTTTAGCTGAATCAAGTTCTTTATACAACACAAGTGGGATATTTGGCGGGTCACATTAGAAAATTTGTTGTTCAGCATTTCATACTTCTAGAATCTGAGGAATGCATTAGATAGTCAAATAGAATCTTAAGTTTCCTGAAGAAGTAAACATCACATACAAAATCCTAACAACCTTCTTCAAAAGTTTCATTGTTGAAAATTTTGGTCAGATGTAGAAAGAGAGTTGATATGGTTAGCTGATAAGGAGTTTGAATGGCTTTGAAAGGGCGCTAACTAATCCAAGCTCGACTTTACCAAATCAGGATACCTAAAAACTCCTATAAGCCGCAAACAGATATATTAACTGCATGTCTCAGTAAATAGCTAGAAAGTCCAGCTCATACGTTATAATACAAGAACTCAAATCACTCCCAAACAAATGCATTTTGCCAGCATTCCTAATTGTAGTAATACCTTTGTTGTATATTAGAACCCCTATGGCTGTAAAAACATAGACACAATTACTACAAAAGTGAACCTCATATTTAGGAAAACCTTTTGCAGATGAAATCAAAAAGAATAACAGTTATAGGCAGACAAATGAATTCGCAATCCTCAATTAGAGTCTTGATTCCTCCTAAATATAAACACGAGGTCATTTTACTGTGGATCAATCAACTTTACTGGATAAATTAAATGGATAACTTTCCAGCGAAGAATGGCCAAAGTTCTGAATCACTGTGTATCTACAGCAAGAAAGGATAGCATCCTGGTTTAAACCACTGTGTATGTGTTGTCAACGTATGTTAGTGCACATGCATTTCTGATTCCATAAGTTATTCCACAATTGACATATCAATGAGTATTCCTCATATAAAGGTGGGTAGAATATGTCAAACTAGAAAAAGGGTATCTATAACATATACACACACATATAGGACCAGTATTACACCTGGCAGCTATCTAAGCAAAGGGTTTAAGCAACAACAGAAATAATTTTGAAGTATAGAAGGAACATTTAAGATAAATATATTGTGATTACTGAACTGATCATTCTGAATTCGCATGTCTGCTTAAAGATATGTTGAATTGAAAGGCACCAATAATGTTACTCAATTACTCATGCTACCCTAACAACTTTGGGCCAAAAACTAATAGTAAGAGCTTAAACGAAAATGCTACACCAGACTAGACTTTAAGCACGTTACACAAATACGTTTCTTATATCAAATAGCCAGCCAAGCTTATATATTTGTTCCTGACGTATACATAGCACACACAATTGGAGTTCTAGTTGGGGACGATAGGGGTTTGAATATTATCTTATTTTACATTAGTTTAATACACTTTCAAATTTACATAGATTCATGATTAATACTTTTAATATATTGCATCTATAGTTCAAAATATGAAATCCATAATTGGTATATTAGATCATATATATATTTATATAATTTATGCTTCTATAATCACATAAATTAAATCTCACAACCTGTTGCTTGGAGCCCATGCCCCGCCGCCCAACGGCCCACGCATTGGCGCGGGAATAGTACTAGTTAATTTAAAAATAGTTAGATTAAGAAAATGTGTAATTTGATGACAGTTATTACCAATTAATATTAATTTAATTATAATTGAGTTGAAGGATATACATTTTCATGAACTGGGTCTAAAAAAATTTCATACCTTACTCACGAGCCAAATATGCCTACTAAATATGTGCCTTTTTATAATTTTATTCAACTCAACCAACCTTTCCAAGTTCCCTTCCCAATGAAATCTACGGCCACGATTTCAATTTTTTTCATCTGCACATCAAGAGTCGACATGTCATTGGGGTATGTCTTACCTCTAAGGTATGTTAGAATTCTCCTTCAATAATACTGACATGGATAATATTTACATTTAATATTATGATATAGAAATACTTAATAAAGCCATGTAACAAAGAGTGGATCCCACTATAAATTAAAAATAAAAGATAATCATAAAATTAGAATGATTGATGTTATGAGTTTTAGTTTTACTCTATTTTTTATTTTTTAACGAATTATAAATTGGTAATGTTCAAGTTCAACCAAACTTGTTAACAGATATGAAGAAAGCAATAATCTACACTACATCTGTCCCATGATTTTAACCTTTTTATGGTAAAATATGGTTTTTCTATTTTGAAAAGTGATCATTGAATCATGAATTGTGTTAATTCAATTTGAAAAAAAGGAGATTCCATACAAGGTCAAAGCCAAGTAAATAATGGAATTTATTGAAATTAAAAGAGAGCATACTTACAAGGTTGAGATGTATAGTGAATAATTCCTCTTCTAATGTAGAATTCCATTGGAATGGGCATACTAGTTTTACTTCAAAAAGGGGGTTGCGTTTGAGACAACATATTGAAATTTGGAGAGTCAAAGATGATGAATTTTTTGGGAGAAGTCCAGGCCAAGATCCCTTAACATTTGCTGTGCAGTTCTGAAAGTTCTTTCAATATCACTAACTTCGATTTTGGGAGAGTCATAATGGCAGCATCACTATGAACAATGTCGACCATAAGTTAGTGCACATGCATTTCTGATTCCGTAAGTTATTCCACAATTACTATATCAATGAATATTCCTAATATAAAGGTGGGTAGAATGTGTCAAACTAGAAAAAGGGTATCTATAACATATACACACACATATAGGACCAGTATTTAACACCTAGCAGCTATCAAAGTAAGAGGTTTAAGTAACAACAGATATAATTTTGAAGTATATAAGGAACATTCAGATAAATATATTATGATTACTGATCATTCTGAATTTGCATGTCTGCTTAAAGAAATGTAGAATTCAAAGGCACCAATAATGTGACTCAATTACTCTAGCTACCCTAACAACTTTGGGCCAAAAAGCTGCACAACACTATAAGGTATGATCCGGATCACCTGCAAAATCAAAGAAGAAACACTAAACAAAAGGAATGACTAGTTAATATCATTAGAAAAAATTAATACTGAAATACCGATAATTCTTATTCTAATAATGGAGACCTGAGGGAGGTTGCCCTTCCAGTACCCTTAGATGCCTTCTTCTTTCCCTATTACTGCTATGGCCTGTAATTCATGTCCAGGTAAGCTCCGACAAAGGTATAAACTAATGTTCTAATCAGAAGAGCCCAGTGCATCTAAGTAAGGGAAAAAGACATGGTAAGTGAAAAGTAAAATTCAAAACTAAACACAAGGACCTACTAGGTGCCATAATGAATCTTCTATTTAGTCTCATCAAATTATGGCTACAATTATGAAGCTCCAACTATGAGAAAATAGTCTCATCAAATTCCACAAATTTACAATTACTAGCACCCAAGAACCAAACAAATGTGTTGAGTATGTAGAAACAAAATTATCATGCAACCAACTTATTCCCACTTTAACCAACATGAAACTTTCAACAGTCAATAGTATGTCATATTCAAAACTGTTGATTATTACGCTAGCTAGTGGCAAAGTACTTGCTCATTGGGACTTATCAGATCAACAGATTGGAAATAATAACAGCCCTTCACATCCCTATTACCAAATGTATTTGAGTAATCTTTAAAAGACAATACGAAAATGTTGTCAGGTTTCCAGGAGAATTTTCACCCCGCTGGCTGAAACCAGTGAAAGAATATGAATATGAGCATGAAGAGTGCTTCAGGAAATAAGAAGGGAGTACCGAAAATAACGAATAAGATTATTATCATATGGATTTAGTCATGAGTTAAGGCAAAAAAACAGCATACTTTGGATTACCCAGATTTCAATGCATAATAAACTAGAGGAAACAGGTCAAGTAGGGGAGATGGAATGATGAAATACCTCAATGAAACCGATTGCCTTCTTACCACTTTCTTGCCCAACTTGCACTCCATGAGTCTGCAAGCACATAAATTTATTTCAGAATACCTAGCAATATAAACTTAGAATGCATACATGATTCCAATATCTACTGTCATACCCAAACATCATCTCAATACCATAATATAATAATATCTCCTCAGCCGAGAAAACTGAGGGAAATGTTGAGTGGGTTTTACATCCACTCTTTGGATATATTTCACTTAATTATTTTGTTGTTCTTTGAGATTTGTTCCCATCTAATGTATTGTTTTTGTTAAATTGTAGGTTTAAATGGAAGTTCATAGGTTTTATGGTTTGAAGTGAATAAATGAAAGGTTTTGACAGAATACAATAGCTGTGGCGCTAGAAATCAAGAGCCACGACGCTCATAATTGATTTCCAGCCTTTAATTCCCGAGAGGAAGGGCCGCAGCGCTCAAAAAGCAGAGCTGCAACGCTCATTTACGACAAAATTGGTGTTTCTGTACCGCGCGCGAGGGCTGTGGCGCCCAAAAATCAAAGCCGCGGCGCTTGTGCCAGATTTCTAAATACGTGTCCTTTTTCCTATGTTTCCTTAGGGGTATAAATAGAGACTTTTAGCAATTTTTTAGGGGATTCTTTTTGGACTTTTTGGAGGCAAGGAGGAGAGCAAAAACAAGGATTGGAGAAGGGCACAACAACACTGGGAGCTTCTCTTCAGAGTTTTTATTCTTCTTCCCTTTGAACCATGTCTAGATTTAATTTTATCTTGTTCTTCCTTTTTCCTATGAACTAAATTCCTTTCTAG
>QAOA01004603.1:0-16407 GCA_003255065.1 Cercis canadensis
TACCTCCACCCTCAAACTCAAAATAACTTTATTCACCTTGATATTTTTGATTGCAGAATTTCAGATATCTCTAAAGTTAAAATCCTTGAATATGTCATACACAGTTTGATAGGTAAAATTTCAAATTCTTCATTAAGGTATACTACATATCCTGCTATAACTCTAACTTCAAATCAATTTGAAAGTCTAATTCTGTCATTACTCGGAAGTGCAGCATCCATTGATCTGTCCAAATATAAATTATTGAAATATTTTATGTTTATATATGTGCTAACAGCAGTAAGCTTTAGGTTGGAAATGTTGAATAGTTTGTAATTTTGGTTGTAGAGCCAAGTCCCACATTGATTGAAACAAACAATGTTTAAGGTTTTATAAAGGCAAAAATAGAGCCAAGTCCCACATACTTTTTTCAGATNATAAGCCCACAAAGCTAGCCCAATAGCCTAGCAAATCAATGATAATTAATGGTCTTTGATTGACACTTAGGCACTTGCAAAGTTTGGAATTAATATTTTGGTACATACAAAGTTTAGAAGTTGATTTGCTTTCATGTTGAAGATAGAGGTATTAACATATAATAGAAAGAGATGTTCTTGTGATTCTATGAAAGCTGAAGACAAATATATCTAATCTGCTCTATATAAAAATATGTCACCCATACTTTTCAACTTGACTAGAGGGCCCTTTTTTTCCATCTTGAAGGGGAGAAAAATGAAAAAAAAATCCAAAAGAAAGGGCTACTTTGATTTATGACTTTAGTGATGAGTATTTGTCATAAAACTCATCCCTTAATCTCTTTGTTCAAAGTCTTCAGAACAATTGAACATGACTTCTATGTAAGAAAGAGACAACCATGCATTTGATTAAAGTCCATAGAATTTTCAAAGTCTTATTTTCTTGTTTTTTCATTAGAAATTTTCGTAGAGACCAACTCTTGAATAGCAACCTGGAAAGACCTGGAGTCCATGTCTTTGGATCAATGGTTTAGGCTTGATCCCACATACTTTTTCAGATTGTTATAATAAGAAAAGTAGTATTTTAAGGCCACTGAATATAACACTAGTAGGAGAGCGATAAGATGAAATTATAAGTAGCAGTTCTTGGTTAAGTATCACAAGATGAAATTATATTATGACACAGCACATGGACACAATAGAATTGGTTGAGATATCGAGTTGGATTCTTTATTCCCTATATATCCCTAATTAGAAAAATTTAACTTCCACTTTCTATTGGCCAAAAGAAAAGAATAAAGGAAAAAAGTTACATAAAAACAGATGAAAACTTTTTGCAAGTAACATATGAAATTTTTTTGAAGAAACTATGAGATCATGCCATTATTTCAATACCTGTATATAAGAAGATAACGGAAAATTCGAGTGACAGTTGCATTTGTACATAACTTATCTAAATATGTGGGTCCCCAAAAGAAATAATGGTACCTTGCTTAGAGAATGATCTTTAGTAATTGTACTCCTGAGCATTTCAATTTTAGGACTATATATATAATAGCATTGATCTATTTTACCAAGAGAGTGATGATGAATACAGCTTTTCTCAAATTGTTCCAAGCAATGCTTCTGTTGCTATTGCACTTGCAGCTTCAGCTCCTTGTATCCCATTCATGGAGCGCTGCTGGCACAGAGGTTAGGTGCATAGAGAGGGAGAGGCAAGCACTGCTCGAGTTCAAGGCTGGGTTGGAGGATGATTATGGCCTTCTGTCTTCATGGGGGAGTGAAGAGGAACAGAGAGATTGCTGCCATTGGAAACGAGTTCGCTGTAGTAACCAAACTGGCCATGTTCAAATGCTCCACCTTCAAGGTGAAGAGTACGACCTGGATTTTGAGAGGTATTTTACTGCACGTGCTGTTCTGAGAGGTAAGATCTCAATATCATTGATGGAATTGGAGCACTTAAGGTATTTGAATCTCAGCTTGAATGCCTTTGAAGACAGCCATCTCCCAGAATTCTTTGGTTCCTTACGCAACCTGAGATACCTTGATGTCTCGGATTCTTCTTTTGCGGGTAAAATTCCAGATCAACTTGTAAGTCTTTCACACTTGCGACATCTTGATCTTGGTGGTAACGATCTGGAAGGCGCAATCCCTTTTCAGCTTGGAAATCTCTCGCAATTGCAATATCTTGATGTCGGTGGAAATTCTCTCATTGGAGCAATCCCTTCTCAGCTTGGAAATCTCTCGCAATTGCAATATCTTAATGTCGGTGACAATTCTCTCACTGGAGCAATACCTTGCCAACTCGGAAATCTTTCTAGCCTGGAGAAGCTTTATCTTGGGTACAATAATGCTCTTAAAATTCACAAACTGGCCATGTTCAAATGCTCCACCTTCAAGGTGAAGATTACCGACTGGATTTTGCGAGGTATCATAATGAACGACGTGCTTTTTTGAGTGGTAAGATCTCAACATCATTGATGGAATTGGAGCACTTAAGGTATTTGAATCTCAGCTGGAATNAGCACTTAAGGTATTTGAATCTCAGCTGGAATGCCTTTGAAAACAGCCATATCCCAGAATTCTTTGGTTCCTTACGCAACCTGAGATACCTTGATCTCTCGCGTTCTAATTTGGCGGGTAAAATTCCAGATCAACTTGGAAGTCTTTCCCACTTGCGACATCTTGATCTTGGTTATAACTACTATCTGGAAGGCGCAATCCCTTCTCAGCTTGGAAATCTCTCGCAATTGCAATATCTTGATGTCCGTTGGAATGATCTCATAGGAGCAATACCTTACCAACTTGGAAATCTTTCAAGCCTGGAGAAGCTTTATCTTGGGTACAATTATGCTCTTAAAATTCATAAGGAGAATCCTGCTGATGTTCAATGGCTGTCCGATCTCACTTCTTTAACCGTTCTTGATTTGTCGGAGGTACTTAATCTCAACCATTCTCATAATTGGCTGCAAATGATAGGTAAGCTTCAAAACTTAAGAGAACTGTCTCTAGATGGGTGTGGTCTTTCAGATCTTGATCTCCTTTTTCTAGACCCTTCAAAGTTCAATTTTTCTTCTCCACTTACGATCCTAGATCTCTCTTCCAATTCATTGACATCATCCATATTCCCTCGGGTATTCAACTTCAGCTCTAGCCTTGTTGAGCTTCATCTTCGTGGGTCACTATTAGAGGGACCCATACCATATGATGTCGGCAATATGACAAACTCTCTTGAGACACTTGACCTCTCTTTTAATAACGTTAGCGCCAGAGTTCTGAAATCCTTGGGGAATATATGTACCTTGAGCACGTTACTCCTTTTTGAAATCAATTTGAGTGGAGACCTTTCAACAGTTCTTCATAACTTGTCCGGGTGTGCTAGATACTCATTGCAAGAATTGTATCTACGATTCAATCAAATTACAGGCTTGTTGTCCGACCTTTCAAAATTCCAATCTTTGAAGTCATTAGACCTTTTAAGTAATCAATTGAATGGAATAGCTGAAGGTGTTAGATTGCCATCTCAGTTGGAGACTTTGATAGTTTCTTCAAACTCTTTGGAAGGTGGAATTCCACAATCATTTCGGGCCACATGTTCCTTAAATTCATTAGACCTGTCCTCTAACAGGTTGAGTGAAGAGCTTGCATTGATGACTCATAACTTGTTCGGGTGTAGATCGACATTGCAAAAATTAAATTTAGGTGGGAACCAAATCACCGGTGGACTGCATGATATCTCAAAATTCTCATCTTTGAAAAAATTATACCTCTCTGGTAATAAATTAAATGGGACACTTGATGGTATTAGATTTTCACCTCAGTTGGAGTCCTTGGACATTTCTGGGAACTCTATAGAAGGAGGAATTCCCGAATCATTTGGGAAAATATGCTCCCTAGGTGTTTTAGACCTGTCAAACAATAGCTTGAGTGGTGAGCTTTCAATGATAATTCATAACTTGTTTGGGTGTGCTAGATCATTACAATACTTGAATCTGGAAGAGAACCAAATCACCGGTACATTGCCTGACCTTACAAAATTCTCATCTTTAAAAGAATTTGATGTTTCCCTGAATCAACTGAACGGAGAGATACCAAAGGATATCAGATTCCCATCTCAATTGGTATCTTTGAAGATTGCTTCAAACTCTGAATTGAAAGGTGTGATCACTGACTCACATGTTGCTAATATGTCAAAGTTAGAGGAGTTAGACTTATATTCCAGCTCACTAACTTTGAAATTTAGCCCCAATTGGGTCCCACCTTTTCAATTGCGTGGAATATATTTGAGTTCTTGTCCTAAGCTTGGTCCTAAGTTTCCCAAATGGCTTCAAACTCAAAAAAACTTTGAGTTCCTTGATATTTCTGATTCTAGAATTTCAGATATGGTTCCTGAGTGGTTTTGGTCCTTATCTCCCAAATTGAGTTACTTGAATATTTCATACAACAATTTGACTGGCACAATTCCAAATTCTTCAATAAGGTATACTAGATTTCCTAGTATAACTTTAGCTTCAAATCAATTTGAAGGTCCAATTCCACCATTTCTACAAAGTGCAGCATCTGTTGATCTGTCCAAAAATAAGTTTTCATCGGCTGTTATATTTGTATGTGCTAACAGTACTTCAGAAACATTGGGCATACTAGATCTTTCAAATAATCAATTATCAGGGAATCTTCCTAATTGTTGGAATAATTTCAAATCATTAGTATATCTCGATGTGAGTAATAATAATTTGTCAGGAAAAGTTCCTAGCTCTATGGGATCTCTAGTTGAACTTCAAGTATTGATTTTGCGAAACAATAAATTAAGTGGGAACTTGCCTCTGTCCTTGAAGAATTGCACAGAGTTGGTGATGCTAGATGTGGGAGAAAATAGATTCTCAGGGAAAATACCTTCTTGGATAGGAAATGCATTAAAACAGTTGATGATGTTAAGCTTGAGAATTAACCACTTCTCTGGAAGCATACCATTAGATCTGTGTCATTTAACAAGCCTTCAGTTCTTGGACCTCTCCTTGAACAATCTATCTGGAGAAATTCCCAAATGCTTGAAGAATTTTACAGCAATGAGTCAGAAAGAGAGTCCCTCAATAGAACAACCTTTTGGGATTAATTATTATGTTTTCAACAGTAGTGCTCGAGGACAAACTGGAATTCATTATGATTTGAATGCATTGTTGATGTGGAAAGGTGTCGAACAAACGTTCAAAAATACTGCCTTCCGTTTAAGGAGTATTGATCTCTCAAGCAATCACCTAATAGGAGGGATTCCTGAAGAAATAACAAATTTAGTTGAATTGGTTTCTTTGAATTTATCAAGAAACAATTTGACTGGAAAAATCAATTCAGAGATTGGGAGGCTAACATCACTAGAATTTCTTGATTTATCAAGAAACCATTTCCATGGTAAAATTCCTTCTAGTCTTACTCTGATTGATCGTCTCACAATGTTGGATTTGTCACATAATCAACTATCTGGAAGAATTCCAACAAGCACACAGTTGCAGAGTTTTAATGCCTCGAGTTATGAAGAAAATCTTGATCTTTGTGGAAAACCACTGGAGAAAGAGTGTCCAGAAGAAGAAGCACCTCAAGAGCCACCAAAACTTGAAGAAGTTGAGCATTCAATTTTCTCTCAACCATTTTATATAAGCATGGCGTTGGGATTCATCACAGGATTTTGGGGGATCTTTGGCTCCATACTAGTCAATCGTTCTTGGAGATATGCATACTTCCGGTTCTTGAACAATTTAACCGATGCTATTTATGTGATGGCAGCAGTGAATGTGGCTAAATGCCGTGGGTGGCTCAATGGCTAGCAGGTAACAGTTTTTACTCTTTTGTAGTGTTTAGATACGTAGTAGTACGAAGCTGAAATTATGAAATTGCCAAGGGCTTTTTAATTAGTAGAAATATTTTTTAGAAAATAAATTTTACATATAATTTTTGTTGCAGAAAATTGAATCCTGTTATAGTAATTAAATATAATTTTTTTTAACAACTGGTGTTAAAAGAGTAATTAAAAATAGTGGTATTGATTCAAAAATTGAGTATTCCAGCAAGTGAGAAATACTTTTTCTGCTTTGCATGGTAAATTGTTTGAAGAGATGTTTCCTCTTATTTCTCCTACAGTACTTAAAGCATGTCATTTTAATAATTTTTTACATTTTGCAGGAGAAATGGTTTCCACACCTTTATGCCACTGTCCACAAATAAAGAATATTTGCTCATGCAGATATGAATGATTTCAAACTTCAGCTAATTAGTATTGAAAATAGTTAAAGTATATTAATTTTCTGTGGAATATATAGCATTAATGCTTAGCAAGCATTTTGTAATAATGGAAACAGCAGTATTTATATAATGTATTGTGTGATTATAATTATATCAAACTGTCATGTAGTTTTATTGTGTAATTATAATAATCTCAATATTTTGTTAAGTTAGAGACTGTAAGAGTTACTTATAAAAATGGAAATTACAGTTGGCCGACTTTGGAGAAGTCTCAATCTTCTTCTGCTATCTTTTTCTCCCTCAGTGAAGATCGGAATGGGGAGCAGCAAGAGGAATCGACCATCTAACTCAAGGAGGCACCAGGTGTGTTCCTAATTGCTCCTCTCAATGTGGGTGATTTTGTTGGTTGGGGTTCTGAAATTTGTAATTGAAATTTGATTGACTAATGTGCAAACTCAAGAAATTATAATTTCTCCTTTGAGTAATTCAAAATTTGATCTTGTTTTCAGGAATTCATAATTTAATTGTTCGACTTCTTGTTCTGGGGCAACTTTTTTTGAGGAGGATGATGGGTGAGCTTGGATTTAATCTACAATTCTGGTTATTTGGCAATTTTGGTTCCTGCTTGAGCAATTAGAAGATTAATTTTTATTTTTTCTTTGATTTTCTGGATAAGCTTTAATTTTCTGGTTGATTGAACAAATCAGTAAGCCTGAAGAGGGTTTTTTTTNGGTTTTTTTTTTTTTTTTTTAGAAGCCATAGGTTTAATTTTCTAGTTGGCAACTCTATGTGATTATAAACTCTGGCAGCTCTGTGATTTAAATTTCTAATATACAAGTCTTTGATGCAATTGTCAGCACAATGGTAATTATAACAATTCTCCCTCTTCTTGTATTCCTTCGATTGCTTTCTCTCCACTGCCTCTTCGATTTCTTTAGTCCCATCCCCTAGGGGCTCTGCTAAGTTACCCCAATACAGAGGCCTTAAGCTCAGACCGATCGCAGAAAATCGCTTAGCAGGATCGGTGAGTTCCAGCTCGCACGCCTCGTGTACGAGGCTCAATTTCAAGCCCTAGTTCTTCTTCGTCTCACTGGTCTCAGGTTCATCAACCATGACGAAGCAGCAAGCTAACTGGTTTCCATATGACAACAATGGCGGGTACTCTCTCTCTCTGTCTCTGATATACAGTTCATGTAGCTAATTGGGCAGAGATTATTTTTGTGTTAAAATTTATTTGTAAATCATGTGTTGCAATTGCTGGAGCCGATTATTGTGTAAGCGCAGCCGATACAAGGATGTCTACTGGTTACAATATCCTCACCCGGGATTATTCCAAAGTCTACAAACTGTATGGAACATCTTGTGCTTTTAGCTATTCAATTGTTTCCCTAGATGATTTTATGGAAAATGAAATGGGGATTGGTAGTTTTGGATTTTTGTTTCTATAAGTCCATTCTGTTTGAATAGGGGAAATAAAGTTCAGTTCTGAAATTTTGATCAGTCGCTGAGAATATACTCTTTAAATTTCTGATTTGATTATTAATATTCAGTAGGAAATTAATTTTGGGTCAATCTACTAAATATATAGAGTTCATTTCAGGAATGTGGCGGGGAACTCCCTATAGGAATTCTTCCCTTTTGTGTTTAACAAAAGCATTATTTCAAACCTCCGAAACTATACCCTTTTTATTGTATCACAAAACAATTGCTTCTTATGTGTTTGGATGTCCTTCTTGAAACTTTTTAAAGTACTTTATCAAGCCAAAGTTGGGGATTTTGTAGAAGCTTAGGAATGAAACTTCTGCACTTCTACATTTGCTTAAAAAAGTATCTTTTCTGATAGAATGCTTCTCAATCAAAAGACACGCCCTTAATTTTTATATAGTATGGTAACAAGAAAAATGATTGCTTTTACTTATTTCTAATTGTTTTATGTCTCTGGCATCCTTGATTAGTGATTTGAGTCAATTCCTTTCTGTTTCTTTAGGATTCCAAGTAAACTTTATGTGGTCAATCAACCAGAGTTTTGAGCTATTTGTTCCTTGTTGCAAGTTTATATTTTATATACAGAGAGAGAGAGTTTTTAGTAGTATTTCTTACAAGACCATTATGGAGTCAATAAACTCAGCTTTGGACTCTCTGTTGTTTGTTGCTTGTTGCAAGCTTATATTGTTGATCGATGTAGAGAGGAGTTTTAGTAATGTGTCTAACAAGACCTTGTTTTATTTGATTCTTTCATGTGATTGTGACCCCATAGAGCGGACAAATGTGTGATGGCCTCGTCTGGTTTTCAAGCTGATGTAAGAGCTTTACAAAAGGTCTTGGCTGCTAGGCACTTGGTGAGTCGAGACTTCTAAACAAATATTGTTTCAATTTTTGCTTATATTTCGTCCGCTGATATCTTCTTCAACCTAATAGGAAAGGGATGTGTCTTCACATGTGATGCTGTTGGTTCCTACGAGAGGGTTGGGTATAGTTCCCAAGGTTCTGGCTCCACACTCATCATGCCATTTCTGGATAACAAACTGAAATCCCCTAGCCCACTTCTCTTACTTGCCCAGGTGAAGTACTCAAATTGATGCAATGCTGGAAATAATTTTTTTTGCAAATTTCGTTGTACTTGACACCAACTTTGAACCTATGACAACATGCAGGATGCTGTCACTCCACTTTCTGAAGCAGAAGCAGTTGATCTAGTTAAAACTGTTTTTGCATCTGCAACTGAGAGAGACATATACACTGTAAGTTTGTGTGCTGGACATTGCTGCCATTTCATAGGGAGATGAGCACTAGTTAACTTATTAATGTTTTACAATTTGCAGGGAGATAAGGTTGAAATAGTTGTCCTAAATGCCAGTGGAATCCATCGTGAATACCTGGACCTAAGGAGAGATTGATGCTCTATGCAGAAATGGACTCCCGGAGTTACCAGACTGCGATTCTGAGGATGTAAGATTTGCTCTTAGAATGGAAACCGATGTGTGTTTTTTTCCTCATGAGGCAACAATGAAGATTTTCTTTTCAAGTGAACCCAATTTGAAGAACTTATAATCAGTTCATACTGTATGTAGACTATGTTCTTAAAATTTGCATTGGATGGTATCCTAGTCTATAAGAATTTGTCCGAACATGTGCTTAAAACCGTTAAAGATGCCTTATGCCTTGGCTATTCTTATAGTATTGGTCAAGTATTGTGTTGAAAAGCCAATAAATCTTGTTTGGCATGCAAAGCAGCAAATGAGACTGTTGTGTTAGGTACAACCTACACTGATGGATTCTTGATTTTTATATACTTAAAATAAAACAATTTCCAAAAACAGAGAAAATCATGAGAAAAAGGGAATTTGATTGACAAATATAATTGGATTGAGGAGAGGGCCGTGAATAAATATGATTTGGTTTTGGTTAAAGAGTTGTCTCCAAATAATCCTAGAACAGATTTTCTTCTTTATGAGCTTTGGTAAAAAGAAGTTCTACTCATCCAATACACAATTCTTTGAGCCTCTAAAACTATGCTGGAACAACACAACCATAGCAACTTTATTTGCAGTTATTATTGGTGAAGTTGATGTGAGTATCGCAGACGTTCCTCTCTTCTCCAATTATTGTCGCAATGCCTGTGAGCCAGCAAGATGCTTTAATCACATAAGTATGTTATGTAAGCACAAAGAAAAGAATATTTACCTTGATTCTCTTTCTATTCACATCAAAATCAAGTTTCTCAACTGAGATGCATATCGATACTCTATAGTTGAGTTCTTCCCCGGTGGGAACTAGAACTCAATATCATCTGTTACAACATCAGAAAGAAGAATATCAGAAAGCTGGTTCTTTAAACCATCCAAAGACATGAGATGGTGAATGACTCCTCTTGATAAGTTTCCTTCAGTGTGTTTGGATACACGTTCTGAATGACTATTGAGCATTACTTTGAAGTATTATAGAAAAAATTTCCTATTTTAAAATTAATGTCACCGTACAAACCTAGTAGGCACCGACTCATAGTAACGACTTGTTGTGCTATTCATAATTATATTCGCAAAGTGGGATTTATGTGATCAATTGTTTAACATATAGGAAGATCTTGATGATGTAGAAATAGAGGTTTTAAATGAAAATATAAGCATGGAGGAGACAAGCTCCAATCAAGACAACTTGTCAAGATTATGGGATATTCTCATTAAAACATTACCATAATTTATTTACAAAATTAGTCATCATAAAAGTTAAAAAAAAAAAAAAAAAAACTTTATCGAACGAGTTTTCTATTTTTTTTTTTTTTTTTAAACTTGTTCTCAACAATTTTACCAAGCAAGTTTTTTGTTATTTAAAAATTATTTTCAAAACAGTTTATCAAACAAATTTTTTTATACTTTTGTTTTGCATAACAATTTTTAAACATAGTTTTCAAAAACTATTTTTAAAAACAAAAAAAATAGAGAAGGAGAAGGTAAGAATTCAATCGCAATGTAGAAAAATATTATTTTTTTCAAAAAAAAAAAATCTAAACGGCCAAGTTTGGAGAAGTCCCAATCTTCTTTGGCTATCTTTTTCTCCCTCAGTGAAGATCAGAACGGGGAGCAACAAGAGGAATCGACCCTCTGACGCAAGGAGGCACCAGGTGTGTTCCTAATTTCTCCTCTTAGTTGGGGTTCTGAAATTTGTAATTCAAATTTGATTGACTAATGTGCAAACTCAAGAAATTGTTATTTCTCCTTTGAGTAATTCCAAATTTGATCTTGTTTTCAGGAATTCATAATTTAATTGTTCGTTTTCTTGTTTTGAGGCAATTTTTTTGAGGAGGACGACGGGTGATCTTGGATTTAATCTGCAATTCTGGTTTTGATTCATGGTTGTTTGGCAATTTTGGTTCCTGCTTGAGCAATTAGAAGATTAATTTTTATTTTTTCTCTTATTTTCTGGATAAGCTTTAATTTTTTGGTTGATTGAACAAATTAATAAGCTGAAGAGGGATTTTTGTTTTTTTTAGAAGCCGTAAGTTTAATTTTTTAGTTGGCAACTCTATGTGATTTTAAACTCTGGCAGCTCTGTGATTTAAATTTCTAATATACAAGTCTTTGATGCAATTGTATATTATAATCCTAAATAGTACACTTAATAAAGATGTCTTGGAAGTTACTTTTTACACTTAAGGGCGTCTTTACTAAGATTGAAATGAAAAATAACTTGGTTCTATTTACATCTGATTGCTGCTATTGTATGTGATCGACTTTGTACAATTCATTTGATTTGCTTGTTGCGTATTTGAAATCGATTTCATTACTAAAGGCTCAATATGATAGAGGAATTTATTTTCTGTGCTTTAGGTATAAAAATAAAAGTGGTCAGAAACTCGAGCTGATAGAAAAATTTTATTGATGAGGTAAGAATTTCATTTAATACTCATAAAACCTTGTCCATGGGTTTGATTTTTCACATCATAATCTGTTTCTCTCTCCTGCTTCTCCTGAAACTGTCATTTCTCATTTCTCCTAGGCCTAGACAAAACTTTTATGTTGCTTTAAACTATAGCAATGCTTTGGCAGCACTATGGTTGTCTATAGATGACTCGATGGTAGATAAAGTAGCATATATTTCATAATGTGAAGTTTAGGTTCTTGTGATAATACATGAATACAGGGATGTTATAATCTTGCTGTTTTTTAATTAGGGGCATAATACAAACATTAAGCTTCCTTTGTTTAAGCCTTCAGTTTATACATTAGATGCCTGTATCTCCACAATTTTGTTTAAATATTTAAAGAATTTCTACTGCATTCAAATGGTACAGGTTTTCAATTTAGTTTATACTCTGGATTGAAGATTTTGTGACATTGTGACCTGGACTAAAATCCTGTTTCAATCTCTGGGTGATGGCCTGTCCAGAAGTTGTAAATTCAGAAGGAGAGCCCGTGGTAGTGAATGCCGCCCGAAGGAAGCCGTAAATTCTACTTGCTGCTAGTGGAAGTGTTGCTGCTGTGAAGTTTGGAAACCTCTGCCATTGTTTTCTTGAATGAGCAGAAGTAATAGCAGTTGCCACAAGAGCATCTTTGCATTCCATTTACAGAGCCTCAATTCCATAGGATGTAATCTTATATACTGATGAGGATGAATGGTCTAGTTGGAAAAGGGAAAAGGGAAATAAGCAAGCCTCTACTTTATAACTTGACTAGTGGGCATTTTTTATTTTCCCCATCTTGGAGAAAACAAAAAGAAGAAACGAAAGAAGAGGCTACTTTGATTTATGATTTATAATCAACATGACAAATATGTGTAATCAGATTATTCCCTTTAATTCATTGTTCAAAGTTTCTGGTTTGGCTAAAACTAGAGATCAGTCATCAGCCACTGCTTCTGGAATTTCTTAATCACGAGGTACGAATTTGATCATGAGGAAGTTAAATGAAGAGTGTTAAGTCTACTGAACAAGACAATGAGAGAAGATGATCCAAGATAGAACATAACTCACATCTATATCCCTTCTTTTTCTTTCAAAACATTCTTTACTTTTCACCTTGGGAAGAGAATAATCCTGGGGAGAATGACTACATCTATGTGGGACTTAATTTTCCACGATTTAAACAATTTCAAAGCAGATTATACTCAAAGCACCATACCAAAAGAAAATTGGGCGAGAGAGAGAAAGAATAAATTATATTGTACCTGCATGTGCAATGAACATTTGAGTACTTCTACTTAAGAGGCTTCATACCCTGTTCATTTTCCATAAAAAAAAAATAAAAAAAAAATAAAAAAAAAAAAAAGAATTCCATGTTACTGTTTGTCAGATAAAAGTGTAGATATTTTCCAGTAGAGAACAAAGGAAAATAACATTATAGAAAGCGGAAGGAAGAGGATCCTTAACCAAGAGAGCCAAACGACAATATTATAAACAAAAGAAAGAAATCATACAAAACAAAAGATAATGCCTTGCATTTTCAAATGCTCGTAACACGCAAGGCTCAACAATGAAATCTACCAATGAAATATTATGAAACATACATTAAAAATAAAATTAGAGCATAAATTAACAGATAAAAATTTCAGACTTAAAGTATAAATCAAATACCCTAGAAATTTTGCAGCTTCTGATATAGATCCCTCAACTGCAAAAATGAGATCCAAAAGAGCTTGCATTCCCTGTTAAAAAAGAGGACTATAGTTATGACATGCACCTTAATCCCTAATTCCCTACAAGTAGAAAAGAATAGAAAGTGAAGCACAGCGAGACATGCTATGCAGACATACCAAGACAAATTTTGGATTATTGGGTCCAATTTGGGAACCAATATCTGATCCTGTAATGGAGAACTTAGGAGGAAGAATTTGAAAAAGCTCTCTAGGTGGTGAATAAGCTCAAGAGAATAACATGCTATCTATATCATCAAACATTGCTATTATCAGTGAAGACATACTTATTTCAGTCAAGGCATTTGCTGAGAATTGAAAAGGGGAACAAATAACCGCTTCACTTCGCTCACTACAAGTCATTATCAGAAGATACCCCAAAGTTTTTCAGGATTGTATATCAATAGCAACAGATACAAGCTATTTGAATTTCTAATTGAGAAAGTAAACCCAGAAACCACAATAGAAAGACAATTACAAGACCCTCTTCGCAAATTCTATGATATAAACATGAATGAAATCGGAAAAGCAAATAAGTACCTTTAAGAGCTATAAGAGCACGGAGGCGAGTTAAGGCAGAAGCACGATTTCGGTGTTGGGATCGATCCTCAGCAGCCTGGAAGCCATTACAATAAATACAAAAAATCTTTTATTTGTGAATGGATCTATGTGGAAGAGTAAGCAAAAAGAGCAAACACAATAATTAAGAAACATCATCAGCATCTTATAACACATTAAGAAACACAATCGCAGGTTTGCAGGTAGCCAAACCACACACAATTTGTAGCTCCTGAAAGAGGTATGTGGTTTCTAAGAATTTCACCTTCCAGCATCAGAATCAGATAGCAAGCGGCAGCCATTTCTTTGTTAGTTGGATCTCGATAGCTGTTCAATTTCTTCAAAGACAAACTCTCCAACCCACAATCCTCTTCAAAATGGAATTGAGAAGGCAAGAGAGGAGAGAAAAAGAGGGAAAGAAGCGGGAGAAGAGAGGGAAGAGAGGGAGATTTAGAATGGTTGTGAGAGGAGCCGATGGTGGGAAATAGAGAGAGAGAGAGAGAGAGGAAAAAGGAAATACATGGAGCAGAGAAAAAAGAGCATAAGGAGTGAGCAGAGAAAAATATCTTCAACATATATTCATGTATTTTTTTTTTTGATAGAATATTTTCATGTATTTCTACAAAGAAAATAAATGAATAAATAATATTTGAAATTTACATACTTCTTTTAAATGTTCCTTTACTTGTTACTCTATTTACATATCTCACACTCCCCTCTAAATTTTTTTTTTTGGAAGATAAGNGCCTCTACTTTATAACTTGACTAGTGGGCATTTTTTATTTTCCCCATCTTGGAGAAAACAAAAAGAAGAAACGAAAGAAGAGGCTACTTTGATTTATGATTTATAATCAACATGACAAATATGTGTAATCAGATTATTCCCTTTAATTCATTGTTCAAAGTTTCTGGTTTGGCTAAAACTAGAGATCAGTCATCAGCCACTGCTTCTGGAATTTCTTAATCACGAGGTACGAATTTGATCATGAGGAAGTTAAATGAAGAGTGTTAAGTCTACTGAACAAGACAATGAGAGAAGATGATCCAAGATAGAACATAACTCACATCTATATCCCTTCTTTTTCTTTCAAAACATTCTTTACTTTTCACCTTGGGAAGAGAATAATCCTGGGGAGAATGACTACATCTATGTGGGACTTAATTTTCCACGATTTAAACAATTTCAAAGCAGATTATACTCAAAGCACCATACCAAAAGAAAATTGGGCGAGAGAGAGAAAGAATAAATTATATTGTACCTGCATGTGCAATGAACATTTGAGTACTTCTACTTAAGAGGCTTCATACCCTGTTCATTCTCCATAAAAAAAAAATAAAAAATCTTAGTATTAACCTATAAAGGAGTATATTGCATGATCTAATTGAGAAATAGACACATCTAAATTTAGCACTATTAAGCATCTCGACCACGCTTGAACGGTTGAACCCATAGATTCAAGGAGCATTAAGCTCATATTTAACCCACAAAAGGAGCATGCCTAATAGGCCTAACAGATAGCCATTTCTACATATTTGTAAGTGATACTAGGGTTTAGGCCCACCAAGCATTTTAGAAATAATTTTTTTTTATATATTTTAGTTACGACTCTAAGTTTGAATACATAACTCACAAACTTAATAAATAATATCAATATCACTTGACCACAAGTCATTTGATAGTATTTTAGAAACGATTGAAACGGAAGCCTTGAGCAAAAGAGAGTGAACCCTTTAAAACAAGGCCAAAAAGTTCGTATAAATGTTTGGTTTTAAAATTAGAGGATGATGTTTCAGATGAGTAGGAGCATGAGACATGAGTGAGGTCACTAAAAATGGTCCAATAAACATCAAACGTTAAATTAAGAGGCTAGGAGGTGTAGTATTCTTGCATAGTGCAAAAAAGGAGAGGAAAATAGGCTCAAGGAACTAATCTATTTGTCTTAATCCATACAAAAAACTTGTAGAAGGTTGTCATTACAGCATATTGTGGGGATCAAACAGCTGCTTGGAGTGTTGCATAAAAAATAAAGCCTTTTCACATGCATCACTTAAAAATGAAGAAGAAGGGCTGTTCGGAAAATTTTCCATCGAAGTCTCTGGAACGGGTGAGTTTGGTCTATTGTGTCGTTGCATGCCCCAAGAGATGTTATCAATAAGCTTAAAACTCAAAATAGTGGGCTCTAGATACAATTCGAAGAGATGCGGGAGAGAGGGATAGGAGAAGTTGGACTCTAATGTTAACCAATCCTTGTTTTACTTGGGTTACTCCAAACGTTTGACTATTGAATATTGTTCACTCAAGTGACTTAATTGGAAGGGCGTGAAATTATGGAGTAGAAATGAAAAATTGAAAAGGTGAGTGTAGTTTTTTTTTTTTTATTTTTTCTTATAAATAAATAATGATTACATTTGAAATCAAGGTGATTCGAATAAGAAAAGGAGGTGAGAAAACCAGCCTTATAATTAGGAGCACGCTCCTCTGAACTAGAGCTCTTCCTCAAGTGAGTGTAATTTCTTGAAACAAATAAAACAA
>QAOA01004617.1:0-59120 GCA_003255065.1 Cercis canadensis
TTTATACATAAACAAAACAAGATATTTTCTTAGCTTAGAGTACTTAAAAAAAATTCATAGTCTAACACAAACCGATGCAACCCACCGGCTCCAAACCGCACCGATTATTACCGATTTCATCGGTTGTAAGTTTTGGTTGGTCGGTGATGGGTGGGAATTTTTCTCAATGTCTCCCATTTTCCTGCCATTCTCAAAGATATAGAAAAGGCTGTGCTACATGGTAATTGCCAAAACATTTGGACACCAATTTGCGCATGTTGTGTAAAATGTTACATACTTCATGAATTAAAATGTATCTTTACTTAAATTATGCCAAGAAATATGCAAATTGTTAAGTCAATGCAACTAATTTATTCAATAGATATGCAACTTAACATTTACTTGCATATTTGTTGTTATAATTTAGAGTAAAACCCTTTTTTCGTCCTTGAAAGATTGTTTCGGTGACACTTTAGTCCTTCAATCATTTTTACCGACACTTTAGTCCCTGAAAGATCATTCCGTTTGCCATTTTAGTCCTCCACTAAGGTCCGTTAGTGAAACTTAACAGAAAATGTCACGTGGCACGTTAAGTGTTGATGTGTCCGTTATGTGCTGACGTGACACATTAATTTTTGTAAAAAAAACCCTCCTCTCTTATTTTTCTCTCTCTCTCTTCCCTCCTCTCTCATTTCTCTATCTCTTCCCCGTCTCTCTCTCTTTTCCACTCTTCTCTCATTTTTCTCTCTCCTCTCTCTTCCCCTCCTCTCTCATTTCTCTCTCTCTTCCCCGTCTCTCTCTCTTTTCCACTCCTCTCTCATTTCTCTATCTCCTCTCTCTTCCCTGTCTCCTCTACACCTTTCTCGCTTCAACATAGGTGAGAGAAAGACCAGCCAAATGGTTCCTGTCGTGAGTTAGCAATCAAAACCGACTGCCTTAAACCATCAGTCCATCATAGGATAGGGATAGAAGCTTGTGTATCTTTGTTAGGCCATGATGGAGAGGTGCCGTAAGCCAAATCCCAAATACGGAGAATAAGCTAAGATGGGAAGAACGTGGAGTGGGTTGTGGGTTACATACATGGTTGAGTCATATAACTCGGGGTACACATAACTCTGAGTCAACTCGGACTGGGTATATGGAAGTGCATTGTTAGGCGACATTCGGAGAGGGGCAGAAAGCCAAATCCTAAATATTTGGTTGGGATGAGCTGGATGTGAGGACCATTGCATGAAGGTGTACAGTAACTCGGTAAGTTAACTCAGTAAGGGGTACATGCAACTTGGTGGGTCAACTCAGTAAGGGTACATGCACTTATGAATTCTGTTGCACTTTCCAGCTTACCGTTATTGAACAAATGAAGGAATGGACTTGGAATGGGTCGTGGTGGTCATGCAGAAGGAAATGGGTTTTCGTAGTTGCGAGTTTTACGTCATTTCACTTCCATTTTTAATGCTCTGTTTTACTGTTAGTTTACCAACCACTGCATTTCTCTGTTCTAGCCACATTTCTAGTATTTAACTCTTCAAGTTTCTTTCTCTTGTCACACGAGGGGTCTTTCTTTCCACCCATTTCAGGTATGACAATCACACCTCTTTCCATTGTGTTTTCTTACTCTTCCTCACTGTTTGGTTGCCCAAAAACTCTAAGAAGGAAAATGAACATCTTTGATTGTACAAATGTTCTTCATTCTTCAGTTCAGTGGAGACCCCACAATGCAGAATAATATTGTACAGCCAAACCAAAAAAAAATTTGACTTTAAAGGTGTGTAAAAGGAAGCATGAGCAGAAAAGCATGAAGCTTTCTTTTGTGTTGCAGGGTGGGGAAATGAGAGAAACATTGTAGGCTTTTCTTGGGAGAGTAGGCCTTGGAGGTCTCTTGTAGATGAAATTGCTAATGGACCAGTTGAAGTGAGAAAGGTGTAGAGGAGACGAGGAAGAAAGAGAAATGAGAGAGGAAGGGAAGAGAGAGAGAGAGAGAGAAATGAGAGAGACGGTGAAGAGAGATAGAAATGAGAGAGGAGGGGTTTTTTTTAAAAAAATTTAATGTGCCACGTCAGCACATAACGGACACATCAGCACTTAACGTGCCACGTGGCATTTTCTGTTAAGTCTTACTAACGGACCCTAGCGGAGGACTAAAATGGTGGACGAAATGATCTTTCAGGGACTAAAGTGTTGGTAAAAATGATTGGAGGACTAAAGTGTCACCGAAGCAATCTTTTAGGGANTAACGGACACATCAGCACTTAACATGCCACGTGGCATTTTCTGTTAAGTCTTACTAACGGACCCTAGCGGAGGACTAAAATGGTGGACGAAATGATCTTTCAGGGACTAAAGTGTTGGTAAAAATGATTGGAGGACTAAAGTGTCACCGAAGCAATCTTTTAGGGACGAAAAAGGGGTTTCACTCTTTTTTTTTTTTTTTATGTTCTTAGGTAACTAAAGTTCCATAGAATTTGTTGTTTTATGAGCAACTGAGATTGGTTGTAAATGTTGGGGTCCTCAAAGAAACCGGAGTATTTGGTTATACATCACATGAAAATTTGGCTTATGTTTCCAAAGAGATTTTTCAACAATTGAGCACATAATACATTATTATAAAAATTGAGATTTCAGGTTCAAATCCCACTAAAACCCATGGGTGTGGGTGTAATTTTAGAAGAGATAGGTTGCTTTGTTGTTTCCAGTAGACAAGAAAAAGAATTCAAGTTTATCTTCTTTGTTCTGTTTATTTTCATGCTTATTGCAAAATCTAATTTGTATTTCTGAGAGAATTAACTGCCCGGGATGAAACGAAGATAAGATGACTTTGTTCACTATAGAAATCCATTGTCAAACAACAGTAGTAGTTCTTATTTTGATAACAAATTCAAAATGATTGAATGATTAATGCAGCAGGTGCCTGCATGCATAAATGAAAATCAACCTCACTTATTCTCATCTTGGGCTTCAAATCCTTCACACACTAGAGGTAAAGTTGAAGTTGGCACAGTTGGTGTGCTCCAAAAACAGCGAGCTGAACCCAAGCCTTGAGGTTGCTAAATCAAATTGCAACAAATTGTTCTCCAACTGGTGTGCTCCTATTATAATGGAAGTCACTGGTTTTGAACCACCAGCGACAAACCCAACAAGGGAAGTACTAGGGCTTGAACCAGCATCAACAAAACCCAAGCAGATCACATCATTGTTCACGCGTACCATCGAATTCGCCCCAATGATGCTCCAAATCACCTTCTCATTCTGTAAAACTAAATCAATGGAAGGCACAGCGGGTCCCATACGTGAAAAACTGATGTCATTCACTGAATAGCAGGTCCCAAAAGGTACTATAGGAGCAACTGTACGGACTCCTAGGGCTTTTACAAATGCTTCAGCAACAGCTTTGTAGATTGTGGTCTCCATAACAGTGTAAGGATTAACAGTGCTAATCTTAGTCCCACCAATTCCGTTTCTATCTATAGACAAAAGAGTTGTATTCAATGGCACCGTTTTACCCGAAACCCTAATAGATTTCACTCCAACGAAGTACTCCACAGAGGGTTCACCCAAGAAAGAACTTACAGCAGTACTAACAGGGTTTGTAATGAGAGGTGTGTAAGTGAGAGACTTGGACACATCCATGTTCAAATTGTAAGGGCTATTACCAAAGAATATTACCCCATCAGATGCCGCTGAAGAACTCAAACAAATGGCAAACCTTCTATAAAGACTAAAAGCAGAGGCAAATTGAGAAGGAAGTGAAACCTTAGTTCTTCCAAAACCAGCCATGCCTCTGACACCATTAGGAAGGCCTTCTTGGACAACTTTTGAGCCACAAATGAAGAGGAAATTAGGCACCGAAACGGCCCTACCGGGGTTGTTTCCATCAGTGGATTGAATGGAAATAACATCTCCATGGATGTCACCATATGTGCCCACACCAGTTACACTGTTACTTGGGCCACGACCACATATTTTTTCCCCACTGCATCCATATAACCCGAACAGCGAGCATTGAGCAGAGCCACAACGGGCAGGTTTGGAGGTAGATGACACATAGTTTTCTTCACAATTCACCCAAAGGTAGCCACCACCCAAATCCACGGTTAGCTTTATTGGAACAAGAGGTGTTCTTTGTTTAAGCTGGGTGATGTATTGAGGTAAGGAAGTAGAAACATCTTTGGTGACAGGAAGGACAAGGGCTTTGGGTCTGAAAGAGGTTTGAGCTGTGGAGGGAGAGAAAGTAATGAGAAGAAAGGAACAAAAGATGAAGAAAGAAAGTGAGGTTCCCATGCAAGCTAGTAGACAGATAATTAAAGGATAAAGATATATAGAAATGCAAGTGAGATGTTTGTGGATGTGGTGAATGGTGAAGGCATGCCTGCTTATATAGGTTTCATAAGTAAGACTTTTCTTTGGATGTTAGTGGGTGGTGGGCTGTGCTGTCTTGAATGAATTGACATGAAGTTGTGTGTATCAAGTAAACTGGGCACACAGATTTTGTGGGTATCATGTCAAAAATGGCAACCAAAGTGGATGAAGCTAACCAAGCTATCACCAGCTGGACACAATATTCTTATTAAGGCTATACCTTTGAACCACTTGCTGTTTTCCAGTTTTGACTTTGACTTTTCCGTGGTATAGTTTTGTGGATTTCATTGTCACACGGTTCGTTTTGGAGTCTATATAGTATTTAATTGAGTTTTCTTCTTTATCTATGTGGTATGTAATAATGTTGATTGAAGGAGTAGAGTTAGGTATCATATTTTAGAATGTAGTATTTAAAAGCTAATAAATGAACAAATAAGTAAAGGGATGTTGATCAAGCAAGATATCATGTCCCTATCTGCCAGATGTCAAATGTTGATGTCATATAATCCAATAATTGTATGTATTGTTGAGATTATGTTATCAAATTATATCTTTCCTCTAAGTCTGATTTCATCTGAAACAGAAAATATATACTAATGCTCCTTTAGTTTGTACGATTTGCACTTTGTTTCAATTCAATGAAGCTTATCTCAAGATGAAAACTTACTTGGGCCCAAAACAAATAAATGAAGAACGCAGGTGGATGAATGATTAATAAACGTCCAATTTGATAACCGAATAATGAAGGGTAAGCACTGAGGAAGCAATGGTTTTGAAATGGTACCAAACAATTTATGGCTGAGTAATGAAATGGTTTTGTATTTGAAGGAACGAACTTGATATCGTAAGCAATAAAGGATAGCCCGTCAAATAGAGCACATCTTGTTCAATTTTCCATTAGCTAGGCACTAGACCACCATTTTACAGATTACTCTAGTAAATTATACATCTTTAAAAAAAATTGCAACCAATGTCTACAAGAATTTGTGTACCCTAATGAGTACAAAACTACATTGCTTAATAAAATTGCCAATGGCGCGTCGTTGTCCAATAATTGCATTGCTTATTTTGTTGAATAATCATATTGCTTAATAGGGGCCATGACATATTGATGCTAAATTTTTGAAGGCCTGTGCAGAGAGATATCACAAATGCAAACTTAGAAGTTATAAGAAAGCTTCCAACTTCAAGTTTTTTTGCTTTTTGTTCTAATGCTTCCAAACATCAATTTTTTTGGTTTTTTTTTTTTTAACTAGCCAAAACCCTTCGGAGTATTCTTCGTTGGGCTTGCCCATCAAGGTGCAAGCAAAACCTATTACTCATGAAAATATGCAGAGCCCAAATACACCTTGGAGGTTTTACTCCTTTTTAGCCTGTTACTATTATGGGCTTCTGCCTTCTGCTCTTTTTCTGGGGTAATGATCCGCTTAAGTCTTTGTCATAAACTTACTATCATAACCATCGTTACAAATATATCTCAACAAGTAACCATCATGATTGTTACACAAATACCACCTCAATCAATTCACTAAGATATACGAACATTGAGTCCACATAGGTTACTGATACAAATATGAAAGTACCCACCATAAACTTTATTGCTTCTTGGAAGGGGGAAAATTTCTGGAAAGTATTAATGTCCACTGAATATTACGTCTGTTAATAATAACAATTGGGTGACAAAAATTTATATGATATAACTACTCAAAGCAAAGAAATCGTGTTTTATGGAATCAGAAGAATGCTTTTTACATTGCAATAAATTCAAAAGAACAGATCTTGTCAAGAATATGATGGTAATTATAATTTACGTTGATAAAGAAACAAGTTCATGGTGAATGCAACAATCAACCCCAATAATCAGCTCATCCTAGAGATGGCATCCTGTTACTAGCCCAAAAAAAAAAAAAAACCAAAGGAATACGTTAGGTAGAGGTAATATGTGGTAACTCAACTGCTATAACACTTGGAGGAATACAGTCGTGATGCACAGATTCAGAAACTATTTACGTCTTGTAAAATGCCAATATCTATGCTGCTTCTATGTAATAACATAAAGTGAACGAAGTAAGCAGCTAAATATAGTAAAAGATCAATCAAGTTCTCATGTTTTTTACAGTCTATATACTAAAGGTACCACTTTTACTCACTAAAATGGCTTGGACAAAAGCTTGACATGCCTAGTAATACTTTTCCATGTGAAAGAAACTATGAATAGCCTAAAATGGAAGTGGAGGTGACTGTTATCTTCATCTCATGCATATTTCCAACTTAATACTATACTTAACTAACAAAAAAACATAGAGTCATGACTATTTCCACCATAAAGCTTAACATCACAGATACAGGCATAAATATGCTTGACATAAAAAGATAATGGTTCATTCTTATCCAGCGTAACTACAAAAAAAAATCAGGGCATCTCTGCAGAACCATGTAATCTAATGCAGGCTATGCAGCCTCTATCTTTTTGTAAGCCTTTATAAAACCTTCCAATCCTTATACTGAAGAATCCATTGCTAACAGAGACTGACAAGGATTGATAATAATTGATACTATTATCCAATGATTTACTGAAGTAAAAAATAAATATCCATTCATAAACGCACAAGAGTCTCAGGGAATGCTGCATTTACCTAACCAGACAATGACATCCAAATAATTGAATAACTCTAGTTTTCTGAACATTCCAATCATCCATTTACGGCAAATTATTCAATATCACAAGTAGTATCCATACCATAGGCAGAATTAACTGCTGGGATTGTGCTAGCTATTTTATTGGACCCACACATCGATTAAGCAAAACAGAAAGCATAGATCATCTCAGTTGTCAGTTCTAGCTGGGGCATTGAATAATTAGCCATTCTTTAATCTCTAATAAGATGTATCCACAAAACCCCAATTATACTAAAAGGACAAAACAGGAAGGCACCAATAACCAATTGAATCAATTCAGTATAATATTGACAATCTACAATCCAACAACTGAAATCCCAATAATGTTGACAATGTTGTAAATTTCCAAATGAACAATTCAGAAGAAATGTAAAAGAAAGACTGTACCTCCCACTTCTTTAAACAAGAACCATTACAGATACAGAATCAGACTTGGGTATAGGGTCCTGCAGGATGCTCAGAAAGCATAGGCCCATATGGGGATTCTTGATCATCCATAACAAGGTCTTCAGTGCCCCTCAAAGCTGCGTGCAAAGAAACCAAGAAAACCCCAATTGCAAGCGAAGCCACCACATTGAGCCAAACATGGGTGAGCACCAAAGCCACAATTGTGATTATCCCAAGCCCCCCCACCACGAGTCGATCATCCACTATGTAATTGAAGAGCACGAGAGGCTCGTCGCGAGAGAAGTAGAGGAAGTACCAGCCCAGGAAGACGATCAAGAAGACAACCATGGAGAAAGGGTGGTAGATGAGGCTGAGGAAGAGGATGATGAGGAGGACGAGGGTATAGTTGAAGAAGAAGTGGGAAACGTTCTGGGTTATGCGGGTTGTGGCGTCGGAGAGCGAAGAGGGGAGGCTGATGGCGGAAAGGTCTAGCAGCTGCAGCCATGGACGACGCGTCGCCATGATTGATTGGCTGGTTTCTCTGAAGCGAGAGAGGAATTCAGTGGACGTCGACATTCGGTGAAGAAAGTTGCCAACTTTGAAGAGAAAAATGGTTCAAATTGAAGAATAGAGACAATTCTGGGGATTTCGGAAGATGGGTTTCTCTGAGAGAACAAGGGTTATGTGGAAGGTGAAGCTCTGGCCTGTGGTCAACTCGTCAACGGAGATAACGGTGACGGAGAGCACCAAACAACAACCAGTAAAGCGCAACGAAGTTTCTGAATTCTGAAATGACCAGTGAACACTGAAAGTGACCAGTTGGGGTCGGCAAGTAACAGTGATATGTTAATATTATAATAAAATAATATCTAAATTCTTTAGGGTTAAGCTATGTGGGTCTAGAGAGACTGGGCTTGACCCAAATAAGGTCTATAAAATGTGGCCCAATAAACTACTATCCATGGGCCCCAAGAAATAAATGGACTTCCAAAGAAAAAAAGTGAAATACAATTTTTATTTTAAAAGACGAAAAGAAGAGTAATTTTACTCCTTAACGTTTCATCATCATTTATTTAAATTTTGTTTTCTCTCTAGAAATTTGTTTAGAAGGGGTGGGAATGGAAGAAATGAATTTTAATGGAGTGAAAATTATGGATAAAAGTCATATAAAAAATGCAAAGAATGAAAATCGAAGTGAATATGGGGAGATTGAAAATGAGAAGAATGTTTAAATTTAATTTCTTTGAAATAATTTCTTCAAAAAATGGATATAAAATAAAAATACTTTGAGTAAGTGAATTCAAATGAGAATGATAGATCAATTAACTTTAAAGAATTAACCAATAATAAAAGCGAGCATGTGATGTGCGGTTAAACGCATAATTATATAATTAATTACTGTCACAATTAAATTTCTTGGAGTCAAATTGCAAGAAATTTTTTTTGTAAATCCTTTAGTCTCGATGTGCATGTCTTTTCTCTAACCATATTGAGGAAATGGATTAATCGAAAAATGTACAAAAAAAGAAAAAGATTATGCATATGTGCAAACAAGAACTCTAGGGATTACAAAAATAACAAAAAGGAAAGCGAGCAATCTGAATAAAATAAAAAGAAATTTTGATAATCAAAATGATATATCTGGTAGCTATAAACTGTTTGGAATTTTTGGACTAATTGAATATACAGTCATTTCACAGCTTGACAAAACAGGCACCAAGTCATTTTTATCATAATCTGTACAAAACATGTTGACTAGCTCTCAACCTGCAGCTTCAACTACAATCCAAGCAAATTCAATAAGAAAATCTATGTTATGTATCCCTTTCTTCTGGCCAAGAAAACAAAACTGTGTCAAATACCACATAGCATTCAATCAAACATGCATGTGCGGATGCAACTGAGCACAATATAGTTCTTAAAGTTTCTTTGCAAAAGCATGCAAGGGCAATTTTTCATATGTGAATCCTTCGACAATACGAGAGAACCATGACAAATTCCTCTGCTGCGCTGCCAACAGATGAATGTATTTTCTCATGGCTTGGCACTGTCCTCTGCCACAAGTCTACTAGGTTCTGCAGTTGCCATGAGGATAGAACCTGATGACCTCTTAATGAGATCTCCACCTGTAGTAATATCATCACAGGAGCAATTAGCATCTCAGAAATGGCACCAGTTACTTCATAAACAAGTCCCGAGTTACGTGTTTGAACCAGAGTCGTAGCCAAATTACAAAAAAACAAGTATTGACATTGACAAAGTGATAAAACAAGAGTTACCTCGTCTTCGCTTGCAAGACCAAGCTTAATCTTGAGATATTTCTGGATAAATGACACAGGCAAGCTAGAATCACTGCAATATTTGAAAGATTAGTCAGTGAAATGTGTCTGGTATATGCTCAACAAGAAAGATAGTTTACTTATAAAGCTAAGTAAAGAATGTTTTTAGCTATTATTCAAAGACAAATACATTTGCTGGATAAGAACTGCTATTGATGTAAAACTAAAAGCTAATAACCGAATAGAGGAAACATTCTTAGGGATCAAGCTTTCCCCAATAACTAGTTCAACATGCCATGAACATGATAAGCTCAAGTTGCATTATGGTTCTATTTTACAAGAATTCTCAAACTTGCAGATATTACTTAGTGGTATGGTCAGTCCACAAGAACAAGATGAGTGATATGCTCTTAGTGGTTTCCAAAGCAGATTCTTCAATTTTTTGTTTGGAATGTACTTTAGATATACACTTGTCAACAAATTCTGGATTCAATTCTAGTGTAGTCACTGGAACAAACTAGAGCTGTATGTCCTTTTTTTCCACAGAAAACACAAAAAATATAAAAGAACAGTTAAAAATAAAAAAAATAAAAAAGTCCCCAAACACAGCCTAGACAAACAAAACTGAGATTCTACATAGATTACTGTAAAGACTCATGTGATTCATCAAAAACACTTTGATTACTTTTGTATATTAGAATAGAATTACATGGCACATTCCTAGAATACACCATGCTCCAGGTAAGTATCAATATCATGGTGCAGAGCATAGAAAAGCAAATATAAAGGAACTGCTCTACAGTAGAACATCAAGTAGACAAACAAGTATTCATAGTGACAAATTCAGTTCAAGAACAGATAGAAAAGGGAATAGCTGAGCACTTCAGAAGCCATAAAAGTTCACATCAGAAAGTGGGAAAAGTAGAACTCACTTGACCCTTAAAAAGCGAGAAGGTATCTGTGGCAAAACTGCATCTACTTCCCTGGAATCAGTAATCCAAATGTTAGATATGCAACATCTGAAATACCTACTGAATAAAATTCACCATATCAGTATTAACGATGTTATGAAATGTAATCTCACTGCTCTTGGGAAGCAACTAAGGAGAACCACATCGACGTCATTCTTTTGTTGCTTCTACTGCTTGAACTAGTCACGGTTGGTGTTGGTGGTGGTGGTGGTGGTGGAAGATTCAGGTCCTGACACATCCTGGCTCTTCTTTGTTTGGTGCTCCTCAACCTTCTAGGTTTCACAGGACTTATTTCTTGAGGTGCCAACTTGTTTTGACCGCCATCTGGGTTTGTTTCCTCATTGCGCTTCTTCAAATTGACCTTAGGCACACTGGAATCGTCGTCAGTGGAATCAACAGGCACTGCTTGCATGCTGCACATAGGTGCTGGTGCCACAGATTTCTCTTGCATATTGAACTTAGGCACTGGTGGGATGGAACGTTCTTGCTTGCTGGGTGTACTAGACTTTGTGTTGCTTGCAGCTTCCACCAGAAAATTTAGTGAATCCCAAATATCAGGCTTTTCTTTGTGTACCTCAGCATTGTCCTTTGAATTCTGGTGGGGCACATTTTGGTTGCTCAAAGCTGGTTCTGAATTATTCTGCTATACAATTTTCCAGGAAATTGTCATATAATCAAGGCACTAATGTAAATAAGTCAGAAAAAAAAAATATGCAGGGGAAATGAATAATATTCACATTAGTTTCCTGCATGCACAGGGAACAAGAGAACAAAACACAAAAACAATTAAGGAAGAGGAACCAAGAAAATGAAATGGAGATAAAAAAGGCTGTCTTTTTTACCTGAATTCCAGTTTCAGAATTGTCATCCAAAATTTCAATCACACAGCATTTCTCTCCTTTCTCATTATCTACTGCTACTTTAGGAGGTTCATCAGTAGAAGCAGTAGCTTGTTCAGCAAGTTTTTTTATTGCAGCAGCTTTTGCCCGTCTTTCAGAGAGATGTGTAGAAATTTGTTGCACAAGTTCAAGTGCAGCTTCCTTCTCTTCTTTCTGGCTAGATCCTGCTACTTTATCAGTTTGAGCTGTAGAATGAGTGGATTCTTGTGCATCAAGGTTTCTTCTTCCAGCTGCTTTCGCTCTTCTTGCTGATAAACTTGCGCGGCTTGATAGCTTACGAGTGTTAGCTGCTATCGAAGAGAGAGACCTCTCTTTTCGTTTTGTTGGTTCAGGAACTGAAGGCTGAGTGTCAGGTTCTGGAACTGAAGCCACATTTTCAGCTGCTGGAATAGAAGGCACAGCATTAGGTGCCTTGCCATTTTCTAGCTCTCCTCCATTGGGAAGAAGTTTCTGAGTTAGATCTTGCCAAGCGCGATCTGGCCTATAGATTACCAAAACAGTGTAGAAATCAGCAAAAATGAAGGAAAAAATCACAGAAGAGAGAAAAAGGAAGGACACAAAATGGACAGCAACCATCATATTTGGAACCAAGAAAAAGAGAACATGTAGACTTGGTATGTAAATTTTCTCACATGGTTCAGGCAGAGAGCAAACAAATGTTCTTGAGCTATATAATTTTTACTTATACTTATCAACAGCTAAATAACTCATGTAGATTTGCACAGGAAAATATAGGCCACATGTCAGCAGTTGATAAGCTTATAATTATTTGAACAAATGTTCTTGAGCTACAACAAGATAAATCCTCTAAAACATGCTGTTAAAAGTTTCATATTGAGTCATCTGCTCTCACTTTATAACAGTTGATCAATTCTCTAAATCCAAGTCTGTATCTTAATTTACTTCTATGCTGATGAACCATAATACTTTGATTCATACAATCTAAAAATTAAGTGAGGCTGACATGTTACATTCCAAAAACTTCACTTTTCTCAATCAAATTATTCGTTAACCATATCACTATATGATTGTATGGCTAAAAGTGATTCTATTAACAAATTCATTAGTTATTTTGAACTGCATTATCAAACCTATGCAGTATGCAATAACTTGGTTATAAACAGGTTAATAACAATTTATTCCTATATTTATCCTATCTGCATAATATGCATTTCTGCACATACATATAATGACATGATGCTAAATAAGAATAGGTACAATGATGTAATCCTAGAGCAAGTTCCGGAACATGAAGCATTATAAACCAAGCTTTCAATCAAAGAAGACTAGTGTACATACTTTAGCTTTTCCAGAGGAAAGCAACCCAAGTCTGCATTGCATATGGGACAGCACTTCAATCTCTCGTCTGTGATCTTCTTATAGATGCATTCCCTGCAAACTGTTATTGAACTTGAAAGTTAGCCATACATACATGAAGAAATAGGAACCTAATGTGAAATTTTCCAACTTCAAAGAAGCAATATACTTCAGCAGCAAGTGGTAATCAAAAAGAGAGAGGGGGAAGACGATGTTTCATTGCATCAAACAGAGAAAACTAAATGGAAATGCTTTAAATGCCAAGTTTCTGACATAAACAAGTTTGAGTAATTGAATGTCAAATGCCTCAGCATAAGCACATGCTTATGCAATTTAAGAAGTAACATCAGTAGCAGCAATAGTGACAACAAGAATGAAGAAAATTTTCTGTGAATTTACATTTGGGACGTCACTGTATTCGTGTCATTTGCTAGAAATCTCAGAGACTTATCAGTTAAAATTCTCCTAAACAACATGAACTATGTATACTATAAACTAAAAGTTGACCACAGCATTAAAAATATTTCATCAACTACAAGAACACAATTATGAAAATCTATATGGAAAACCAGACAGATAGGTGCTAATTTTAGTCCAAGGATATTATACATATCCATTTGCTGGTTGATTTTGACCTTGTCTAGTTAACTGCTTCCTTTTAGTCCATCTTAACAAATGTAAGTGAACTTTTATGACGAAAATATGCTTCTCAAAAGCAGCTTCATGAGCAGAATTCAGCATTTTTATTGAAACATGAAATTACTTCTTTATGGAAAAAAAACAAACTGAAAGAAATGAACTTAAAAAGACATGTCATGCAAACATCACTATATTTTGATAGCCACCGTGAATTGTGAAGTACTGCTAAAAATTTTCCTATTAACACATTAAGGGAACATTCGGCACGCCAACATTTTCACCTTGCTAAGTGATAATACCTAGTAAATTCACTACCCTTGCTACAGTAAAAGGACCAAAGTGCCATTGCTACAGTAAAAAAAGCCAAAATGTCCTTGCTAAAGTATATGTTCTCATTCTCACTCTCACTCTCTCCGGACCTCACACTCTCTCTTTCTTTTTCTCTTTGGCTCCTCTTCCTTTCTGCCCGGGACCTAGCTAACTTGAGCATCGAAGGTGATGCCGGAGCTCCAGCTCCGGCCTACCCCTAACTGTCCCTATCTCTTTTTACAGGTTGCCGACCTCAACTAACTCCAGCAATAATACTAAGCAAGATAGCAAGCATCAAGTAGTATCAAATACATTAAATTCAAGACATTAATGTGTGATTTAACTTCAAAAATCATTCATAATATACATATGGTACCTGAGAATGCACACAACATTATGCTTGATGTCTGAAAAAAGTTCCAAAGAAATTGGTTTTGAGACAAACCCAAAACATTAAACTTCAATCAGAAGATAACCAGGGCAAGACAGTAACCCAAATATAGAAACAGAGAAAATGATCACATGCACTAAGAGCTTCAAGAATCAATATTCACAAGAACAAAATAAATCTTGTCTGGCAGATCAGAAAATTGAAACAAACAGAGCATTAGAAACAGAGAGATAGAAAACAAGAAAAAGAAAGCACTCACATGTATGCAAGCATTCTGATATTGTTGTTGCCTCTCTGAATATTCCTTGACATAATTTGCATGTCAAGCATGCTATGAGCTTTCCCCTATTTGCCTTAGCCTTATCTGTTGTCATTGTCATCTTCTTTTTCCTTTTCTCCCTGTCTCTCTGACAACGACATAAACAAAACAAAACACAAACGCAACCTTACTCACGTACCCACGTGGTGCATGTCACCAAAAACCAAGAAGCCACAGCATTATCCATCATTCTGGACGAGAAACCACCGAGAATCTCAAAGAAAACAGCAACCATGACGAAGATAAACAAAGGGTTTCAAGAATTCTAAATAAAATTCTCAAGGGTCTATGTCTTGCCTACTGTCAAGAAAAAAAAGAAAAGAGAAAAGTGGGATTTTTGGATTACTCGAAGGTGTGTCTTGTTCGATTTATACAATGGAAGTAGAGGTTTTTGATCTCTACGAGGCTCAAATAAAAACAGAATCGAACATGAACCTACGAGGCTGCTTATTTTGTGTGGCCTACGAAAGAGATGTTAGTGCGAGAGAGAAGAAGAAACAGTGTGCGTTATTGAAAGGGGTCGTTGATAGGTTGCGCTTGTCGGGTAGACAATAGTTTATTATCAACCTAAGCACTGTACTCGTTTTTATATTGAATGAAAATCATTCCTTGCGAGTTTTGGTAGCTCTAGGAATGGATGGCTTTTCAAGCCATTCCATTGTTTGGTGCCTAGAATGGAATCAAAATTAATACTCTTTATTCTGAAATACAACAAAATTAATTTTTTTTAATATATATCATGACTTTCATAAAATTTTAAAATTATCTTTAATTCAAAAATAAAAGAATTACTTTTTTTACTTATTATTTTTTTCTTTTTATACATGAGAGTTTGAAAACTTGATTCATTATGAACAAGAACAGGTTACACATTATTTCAGACAGGTATTGAAGATATATGCAATATTGATTCATGTTGCTTGAAAGAAACATTAGCAACGATGATTCTGGGTGAAAGGTGTTTTGTGCATGGTCATAGTATTTTATTTTTGAGTATTAGATAAGTTTTATTTAAGGTTTAAATATAATGCAAGTTCCTATAGTTTAGACAAATTTTGAATCATGTCTCTATAGTTTTTTTTTTTTCTTTTGAGATCCTTATAGTTTAAATTTTTTTTAATTGAGTCTCACTTCCAATTATAATTCTGTCAGTTTAGTGCTAACATAGCAAATGATTTGTCTATGTGACAATAAAAGAAGTTAACGTGGTACCAAAGTAGCACAAAAATTATCATCTCATCAAATTTTGACTCAAAAAGTGCATAAAAAAGTTGATGAGGTGACAATTTTTGTGTCATTTTGGCGTCATGTTAGTTTCTTTTATTGCCACATAGACAAGTCATTTGTCATGTCAACACTAAACTGACGGATTTATAACCAGGGATAACGACAGGGTTCCAATTAAAAAAAATTCAAACTATAAGAACCCCAAAAGAAGGAAAAAAAATTATAGAGACCTGATTCAAAATTCGTCCAATTATGAAAATTTGTAATATATTTAAACCTTTATTTAATAAGGATAGCTAAAGTATACCAAACATTTTTTTTTTTTGGATGGTGTAATGTGTGTAGGGGTTCGGCTCATATTCACACAGGGCCACTTCGTGCTCATAGACTCATGTCAAATATGTCTTTACTTTTTTCTCTTTCCTTGATTATTGAAATATTAAGTACACAGTCTGATTGAAATAGCTGTGCTTTTGGTTAGAAAATTAGTTTGCCTAGCCTAATGAAGACGGGTATATAATGACAATTGAGGGGAGAGAGAAGGGGGGATAGTCTATCTCCTTGCATTTCACCTTATATGATCCTAATAGAATTTGCCTCTAAAAACTGTCAAATTGAAATGCTCAAAATTCAACTATAAGAATATCTATTCGAGATTAATGAAATATGTGTATTTTTTGTTAGAAACATTGTTTGCCTAGGCTAAAGAAGACAAATATATATTGACAATTTGGGTGGAAGGGTGGGGGCATTTCATCAAACAGGTATAGAGGATAGTGTAGAGTCCATCCTTCAAGTTTGATTCTGAAGATTTAGGGCTTTTGTGTTTTTATGTAGAATAGGGTATTGGGTGTAGGGTGGCTTTAAGATGGTAATTCATGCTGTTTGTATGTGTAGGTGGCTCTGTGTGACTGAAGAATGGTTAGAGAGAGTAAAAGATGTTATGGTGTGCACATTGTGAATTAGGATCATCTAGCAGTTTGATATGCCACTTCATGTATATATGAACAGTCTACATGCTATCACAACAATTCATAATCCATAAGTTTCACTGCAGTTGTACAGAAACAGTGAAACCAAGAAGACAACACTGAAAACAGCTATATACTTAGACCTTTGAAGGAAAAGGGTTATTGAAGGTGAGCATTGAAAGGGAGAAGAATGTGAAAAAAAAAATAATAATAACAATAACAATCACCCCTCACTATATATTTAAATGTTTTAACTTATATTTCAACTATGGCAAGATCAAAAGAGAGTAGGGAAGCTAACAACATGAGATTCTAACACCGTCCTGAATAGTGATATCACAGCCTAACAAAAAAAAAGTAGATCCAGTTATACAGATGGCCAAACATGCAAGTGTGCAATAGTGCGTGCTTGTTATGAAACACAACTTAATTAAAGCAAGTTACTAACTCAAGTCAGAAGGAAGAAATTTATGTAGTTTTGAAAGATAAGTTAGCAAGCATTCCAAATCCCTTCGCTGGCCTCCTCATACAACTCCCAAATCCAAATAAGAGATACCACATTTTCAATTAGTTTCACTCCTCCTAACACTTCTCTGAGGCAAATAAATGCAAAGGCTAAAGACCTGAAAATGAATAAGAAGGGGAAAACTATGGATCAAACTCTCTCTCTCTCTTAAAAAAAGAAAAAGAAAAGAGGATTGCTAAACTCATTTTTCATCTATCTACAAACCTTTTTTTTTTCTTCTGAGATGACATCCATCTATAATCCTAATAAACTTCTAGGTTGAAATAACATATTGGAATCTTCACCTAAAAATATCTTAGCAGGAACTAGAAACCAAATAAGCTACGTATCATAAAGACAAAGTAATTTTGTGATTTCATAGAAAAGGAAAAGTGATTTTTGAGATTTTGTCCCAAGTCAAGTTATAGTGTAGCAGGTTGCACTAAACCAATTAACTTCAGTTATATATATAGATTATCTATTGAAGACTCTCTAAATTAATCTAATACATGTGACTTTTCAGTTTTCAGAATTGGAGTAATGTTAAAGGTAAAAACATGGAAATACTTGCAACTGATGATCGATGAAGAGAGATATGTTTACAGTCGTTTTATCCCTTTTTCTTAACCAAATGCAGGGAAAGTGAGAGGAAGAGAAGGAAGATATGATAAAGGCGGATATGAAAGAAGAAACAGATTTACTAATACCAATTGCACAAAAATTATAGAGAACAAACTTGTCACTTTAATTTATTGATAATCTAAAAAAATTGTCTAAAAATAAAAATAAAAAATCTATTTGAGATTTCTTTTGTATTAATAACATGAATAAACTAAATTCACATAACTTTAAATACTCGGATCAATTATATATTATATATTACGGAAATTTAATGCTACACAGACACATACATATATAATATTTAGAGTGAGAAGAGGTTATCTCAATCAAACTAAATTTAAAAGAGAAATAGAGAAAAAGAAAGAATCAAATGATTAATTGAGAAAAAAAAAATTAAACACGATTGTGGTTCCTAGTAAATTAAATCCTAAAAACAGTGGAAAACAACACAAAAAGCAAGCAAAAGAAGGAGATTATTTTAAAGATTATCATTTATTTGGCAAATGATATCAAAAATATTACTTTTCATTATGATATTTGCATCATGAAAAAAAATTCAAAAAAAAAAAAGCAAACCAATAGAAAAAGAGTTAGGTAGAAATCACTTCTTTCTTTCAACAGAAATTCTAAGATACCACATGAATATGTCATACTACAATGATGTAGCAAGCATATGTAATTTTCATATTTAGGGTTGTGCCGCAACTCAAAATAGCGTCATCTTAGGTATAAAATGTTTGAATTATTTCGCGTTTCATACTTTTAGAATGGGTGCGACCCCAAACATGCCAAAGACACCTATAAAATTATCATCGACATGCCCAATAAATCTAAATGAAAATCAATATATGATTGAAGAGAAAGGAATATAAGAGTACCGAGGTGAGCCGAAACCCTGATTTCTACTTTCTTTGATCTCCGCTCTAAATAATTCAATTCTTCTTATTGAAGAGAAGAGCATTAAGATGAGCCGAAATCTTGATTTTTACTTTCTCCGATCTTCGATCTGAATAATCCAATTCTTCTTATTTGTTTCTGCGCTTCTGAAATGTGATGGTAGGGTTAGTAAAGATTTTCACAATTTAGATGGAGAATTATATATCAATTTCTGCTAATTTTTTAGGAAAGTTGTTGCTGTTAATGAAAATCTCCCTTTTTGGCTCTGTTTAATTGTATCAAATTCTTTTGCCTTGCCGTTATACATAATTTAAAAAACAAAATACTTGATATATGTATCTGTCTACAATTGTCTCTTTTTTTGTCCTCTCTCTAAATCTTTCTTCAATTTGATCTCAAAATCTTTCACCTCTTATAAGCATTGCATCTCTGAAGTTTAATTCATTTTGAAAAAAAAAAAAAAAAAGACAGACTTAAATTTGAAGACAGGAAAATTATCTAAAAATCGATTATCTGAAAAAAAAAATCGCAGAAAAAATAACTAATAAAATTTATTTAATCCATATATGATTTTGTAAATTCTTTTCTCAATAGCTTCGTGCAACAAAAGATAATTCTACATTTCCCTTTTTATTCTACATTTCCCTTTTGCGATTTCACAGAAATCAGATTTAAGGGAGCTTATAGCCCCAAAACACATACTAAAAGGGTGAAAAAAAAAAAAAAAAAAAAAAAAAAAAAAAAANAAAAAAAAAAAAAAAAAAAGAGAATTGAAGAGAAAGAGAGTGAAGAGTACCTGATCAAATGTATATCTCTTGATAGAAATGGTGCTCAACTGATATGTTCTTTCACTGAATTTTCTTGTATCTTTCTGAAAGTGCTCTATGGAGGGTATCTATAAATCTATGCTTTCCTTACCACGCAATGCAACGTGTTACTTGTTATGCTACGTGTAAAATACAAATCTCAAGTAAAGAAAGTAAATATCTCGTTTTCTCAGTGATTCTGGCAATATGTGTGCACATGCTGTCGCCTTGCATGTCAAACGACTCAAACGTCATGCATACCTTTTACTAGCCGTTACAATACTCTCATTTAATTAGCCATTATACATTAAACAACTTTTACAATATCTTTCTTTCTTTTTAACATCTTTTAGTAATAGGATTAGTTTGTAAAATTGGTAAATTGATAATTAAGAGGAAGAAAAAGAGTACAAATTAATGGTGAACATAGTCAAAGCTGATTCTATAATCAAAATTATAACGTTTTATAGTTAAACTTATGTGCAAGTACCACTGTAAATTCTCGCTGAAACTTGTGGCATGCTCTCACCTTAGAATAGAGTAGTCTCCCCTCACCCTAAACTTTAAATTACCAAAAAAAAATAATAATCAAACTCCTCTCTTCTTTTGTTTCTATATCCAACACCAAGAACATAATATGCTTGGGGCCACCACAAAATTGTCTGATTATTATATCGGGGATTCTATGATACTACTTAAGTATGCTATACTACACTGACGTGGCAAACATACATAATTTTCATATTTTATTATATATAAAATATAATTTATTTAATTTTTTAAACAAATTTAAAAATAGTTACATGTCATTCATTTATTGGTTTTTCCTATGTAGTATGACATACTACATAAATACTAAAAGTATCTAAGAAACCTCCTTATTATATATATCATATTTAAAGAAAAAAAAATTGTTGCAAGCTATCTTGTTGACACTGGTTCACGCTTCCTAAAGACAGTGCCATACAAACAAAAGTTTTACAGATAGTATTACACATATCTTAATACAATGTCTAAGGAGATAGTACTCTAATGCTTAATCATTGTAAGATTTAATGTTTAAATCTCATTAAAATCAAATGGGTGAAATTATAAGAAGAAACGAGCTACGATCTTTTCATTCAATGAATCTAAAAATCATGTTAAAATATAACTTGTATTTGATCATGATACACCTAGTTATTCAGTGGTTTTGTCTTCATTGTCTATGCTTAAATTTCGAACAAGGATCGGCTTTTTACCTCTTTGGCTTTTTCAGGTTCTTGATCCTTCCTCTTTGTCATTTGTGGGGTTGTTTTTGTATGTGTTTTAATTCATTCTGTTTCTTTTTTTTTTTTTTTGGTCATTTCCAGCTCAAATAAAATAAAGTAATCTTTGTGTCTGAGAAATCAATTTACATATTTTCAAATTGAATGAATCCATATATATATATATATATATATTTATATATATATATATATATATATATATATATATATTTACATANCAACAAATTTCACTTAGGCATATATTAAAAGAAGATGTAAATAACTAACGGGGATTGGTTCAGCTGGTAAATATCGAATTACTTCGTTTGTAAGCCTAGGTTTAAATCTCACTGCAAGCAGTCTCTTTTGATAAGTAATTTATAAATACCACTATAAATTTTCATTGAGATATATGGCATACCCTAACTTTAAAATAGGTAGCTTCCTCTTATCCTAAACTTTTATTCACAAAAAAAAAAAAGACATAAATACTTTATATATTTATTATCACGACTAAAATTTAGAATCTCTACCTAATTTACCACTCACCACCAAGCACATAAGTTGGGCTTACTGGTCGAATATTTAACATATAAATGTAAATATTCAAATTGTCAAAGATTTTATGACTATAAACACTGGGTATACCTTTAATGACCAAATCATTCAAGGATTTTTTTTTTCAGATTTCATTGCTTTATTTTATAAAAAAAAAAAAAAAAAAAAAAAAACTACTACCAAACTCTGTTTACATATGATGTAATTTCATTGTAAAAAGTGAAACAAAAAAACCCAAAATAAATAGGAAAAATAGGGGATAAAGTGAAATTTCACTATACATGATCTATGATAGTTTGTTTTCTTCACAGAAGTTCAATCCCAAGCAAGGATGAAAGTTCTCCATTTTGATAAGGTCATCAATCTAAACATGTAGTGAGGAAATAAGTTGAAGGAGAGATAACGACAAGAACATAAACACTATGCATCAAGGAAAAAAAAAATCACCTACTCAATATTTGTAAAAATGGAAAATAAAAAGTTATGATGAAAGATTTCTAACCATATATAAATAAGTTATATTCCCCTCAATCCCTCAAATCCTCTTTCACAGTTCTACGATTTTTTTTTCTCGTTTCTTTTGTTGAAAATTTGAAATCCATCACTTTTTCCCTAAATAAAATACAAAAGATATAAGGTCCAATCAAAAAACTAAATAATTAAAAGATATCAACATATGCAATAAACGAAAAAGGTTGAGACATTACCAAAAAGACACCATACAAACATAAAAATTAAGTTTTGTTTTTTTTTTTTAGCTTAAATATACTTTTGGTTCCACTAAATTTTTTAAAAAATAATTTAATCTCTCTAATTTTAATCACAATGACATTATTACTCCTTATTGCGTATGATTCTTCAAAGAATAATTTAATCTCTCTAAAAAAATAAATACTGTGTAAATACATTACTCTTCAAAGAATTTTAACTATGATACTAAATTTAAACATAAAATTTACAAGTTGAAAGAATAATTTTAAGGCTGAGTCTACAATACTAATGCCACAAAATGGGCACCGGTGCAAAAGGTGATAAAATGTTGAGATTGAGTCACGTAAGCCTTCTTACCTGCACCTAAAATTTGTTTACTTTGTATAAACAATTTCACAAAATTGTAAAAGCAACCACAAACTTCTATCAATTGAGAAATTTGACCTGCATCAAAATCCCCATCAAATTCCCCTGATCATGAAGTACTCCACTTCTCTCTCTATAAATCCCTCTCTCTTCTCCATTTCTCTCTACTGCTACCTAAACATCCAAGTACAGGTTTGTTTGTGGGATTGAACAAGGGTCATATTGTGACCAAGAAGGAATTGGCTCCACACCCCTCGGATCGCAAAGGGAAAACAAGTAAGCGGTACACTTTGTGAGGAGCTTGATCCGTGAAGTTGCTGGTTTTGCTCCATATGAGAAGAGGATCACGGAGCTTTTAAAGGTAGGAAAAGACAAGAGGGCACTTAAAGTTGCCAAGAGAAAGTTGGGTTCTCACAAGAGGGCCAAGAAGAAGAGAGATTGACCAATAAAATGCATAAAAAACAAAATCTGATGGGCATTGGGGTCCTCAATTGAATCACAACAGACCACACACTCATCAAGGTTTATTCAACCTTTTTTGCAGGGGAGCACGATTGCGCTCTTTTCAGAAGTCAAACAATGTGAAAAGTAGAAAAAGCTTGGTTCTTGAAGTTAGCAATATGACCATTGCTGAGGTTAATTTACACGAGGAGGAGGATGATGGACCACCCTCTACTTTGCTTGATTCTGAGAACAATTCGAAGTCTCGTCGAATTGCTCTCTTTGTTGAGCCTTCTCCCTTTGTGTGAGTCTCTTTTTGGTAGTTCTTTTGCTCTTTGTTGTACTTGATTAACAGTACCCAACTTCAGGGAATGTGGGTTTGAATTGTACCTCAAATGACTTGTCTTATTGTTCTAATTCAATAATGGTGTTCGATGAATTGACTCCTGGCGGGGTGTTAAGGAATAAGAGCGACTCCGAGGGTTTAGTGAGTCAAGGACCACAAGGGGCATTAGCTGCCATAAAAATTCAAAGTGCATATCGTGCACATCTTGAGAAGAAGAAGAGATTGATGGGAGTTGCAGAGAGAGGGAAGGACAGACGAGGAAGAGAGAGGTGTTATATTTTTTTAAAAAAATTGGGATAAATGCATAATTTTATAAAAAAATACTGAGTCATATTACTGTATTTTTTAAAACTGGTTCTTCAGGTAACACTAAACACAATCTGGACTATTAAATGAAATCTAACGTTCTGTAAAGAGAATTTACACCGGTACCCATTATAGAGGATTGGTATTGTAGACTTAGCCTAATTTTAATATAACTCAATCACCGTTGACGATAGTGTGTATGTTTTTGTGTTTTTTGTGCGTCGGGTATTCGCATTCCCGATGAGTTAGAGATGGAGGAGTCACATGCAGAGATCGAGCTGTTTTCCTCATGATGGCTTATGGAGAAATTCGTACACCCATGGGCCACACTAGCTTTAGCAACGAGTATAAATACCAACCTCCCTCGCCTTTCTTTCGACTCAGAGTCTCAAAACACGGCAGAAACGCCACTCACTCAAAATCCATCCCCATCACTTTCCCACGCAGAGGTTCCATTCAAAACAAGTTCCCTCACACAAATTCCCCTTCTTTAATTCCTTATCATCTCCACCTTGCAACTTAACTGCTTCCAGAACAACCCTCAACAGACAACACTTTAAATACAAACTTTCACCCTCTCTCAACACTTATAAAGGCGATGAATCTTTTGTAGTTGGCGACGAGCAAGGACGCAATTATTGATTTTGATCCTGGCAATGGCAGCCTCTAGGAACCTTTCATTGGTTCTTTCATCGGCTATAGCCTCTGTTCTGAGGAATTGGTCTAATTCAGGGACCCCAATGGCCCTTCTATTACCTCTTGTGTAATCAGAGAAAAAATCAAACTGTATGTTGGTGTTCCCGGCGGAGGTTGTGAATTCTGACAAAATGCAAGTCTACAAGGGACTTGACATTGCCGCCAACAAGGTGACCTAAGAAGAGTGTCGTGGGGTCCCACACCATTTGCTAGGCATAGCTGATCCTAACTCCAATTTCACTGCAACTGATTTTTTCCTCAATGCCAACATGGCCATCGATTCCATTGTTGAAAGGGACAGATTACCCATCATTGCTGGTGGGTCCAATTCCTACATCGAAGCTCTTGTGAATGATGATGCTGAGTTTCGGTTAAGGTACGAGTGCTGCTTCCTCTGGGTCGATGTATCACTACCTGTGCTTGATTCCTGAGGAAGCAGCACTCGTACCTTAACCGAAACTCAGCATCATCATTCACAAGAGCTTCGATGTAGGAATTGGACCCACCAGCAATGATGGGTAATCTGTCCCTTTCAACAATGGAATCGATGGCCATGTTGGCATTGAGGAAAAAATCAGTTGCAGTGAAATTGGAGTTAGGATCAGCTATGCCTAGCAAATGGTGTGGGACCCCACGACACTCTTCTTAGGTCACCTTGTTGGCGGCAATGTCAAGTCCCTTGTAGACTTGCATTTTGTCAGAATTCACAACCTCCGCCGGGAACACCAACATACAGTTTGAGTTTTTCTCTGATTACACAAGAGGTAATAGAAGGGTCATTGGGGTCCCTGAATTAGACCAATTCCTCAGAACAGAGGCTATAGCCGATGAAAGAACCAAGAAAAGGTTCCTAGAGGCTGCCATTGCCAGGATCAAAATCAATAATTGCGTCCTTGCTCGTCGCCTACTGCAAAAGATTCATCGCCTTTATAAGTGTTGAGAGAGGATGAAAGTTTGTGTTTAAAGTGTTGTCTGTTGAGGGTTGTTCTGGAAGCAGTTAAGTTGCAAGGTGGAGATGATAAAGAATTAAAGAAGGGGAATTTGTGTGAGGGAACTTGTTTTGAATGGAACCTCTGCGTGGGAAAGTGAGGCACTTTTAGTTCAGAAACTTATTTATAAGGTAATTTTAAATTTAATTACATAAATAATATATTTTTTATGCGGCAATGATCATGAATGTCTCTGTTTCTTGCCTGAATAAGAGAAAATACAAGTTGGGTATATCAAAAAATTTCTTCTTTTAACTATTGCTATTGGGTTTTGGGCTGGTTCAACTCTTCTTTTGAGAACTTTGCAGGCAGGCATATATAAACTAAAAATAGAAGCTTGGAAGCAGAAATGCACCGACCAGAGGATGGCAAATGAAAAATCAAAATTTTGAGGTTTTGAGCTTGAGGAAGTGTTTGGGGATGCTTTGCTTGTTATTAATAGAACTTCGACCAAAGAAAGGCAGGGAGAGAAGAGAATCAGAGGAATGGAGGGAAAAGCTGTCAAAGGAGGCTATCAGCCTTTGCGTACTCTGTTTTCTATGCTTTGGTGTGCCTACAGTCAACTGTGACCGCCGCGTGTAAAGAGCAACTAATATAAAGACACTGTTGGATTTTAATATCTCTTTATTGCGTATGATTCTTGATGTACCATTGGTAATTGGCATTATAGGGATGGACAATATTACTCCTCTATTTTAAATTGGAACAATTTAATAGATTGTCCTAAGATGGCAATAATTATTGATGTACCATTGATGGTAATATGGTAATGGACATGATGATAATGTCGCAAGGGAGAATTACCAAAGTATACATATTATGATCTAATGGCACCTCCATTCGTCATACATATCAAAGAGTTTATGTACTTCTTTCTTATTTTCTCAGCACATTGCGTCTTTGCAGCTACAAAAAAATTATGGAAAATTTCTTTCTAAGACATAAAAATAACTACTGAAGACACACACCACAGTCACTGTCATCATGTTGTTGGTTTCTGTTTTTGAAACAGATATTTCCCTTACCTTTATTTTTTGTAATTCTCCCATGTGAGAATCATATGGCAACCTTTTACAAATGACACATCACTAGTTTTTGGTGTTATATATTGAAATATTACCACATGGGTATAATCTATCTAAGAGAGACTAATTTTTTTTTTAATTTAAATTAAACCTATAAGCACAACATTGTTGTAATTAGAACTAGGAAAAAAAAATGAAATTTCATAAAAATTAGAATGACTAAAATCATTTAGAAATTGTCAACTTAATCTCAGGTCACCCTCAGAATTTGCTATTTTGTGAAGCCTTAGAAGAAGTTCATTCAACTAGGCATTATTAGAAAATTTCACAATGCCTACACTTTGCAAATTTATTTCTTAAAAATTGTTTAGCAAAATGAAACTGAACTCAACGGAAAGAACTAGTAAAAATTGATAATGATTTCTCAATGCATTCACCATAATTAGATGTTCATGACTCTCACTACATAAACGTAACCACAACCACAAAATAATGAAAATAACAACTACAAAGGGAATATGTGATCTCAAACAAATCTAAAGCCATGAAAAAGAGAACGAAAGTCTAAACCTCCCTCCTCTCACTATGGACTAGAAAACCTAAGAAACAGATGAAACCAACACCTAAAACTTGAACTGCATAAGGCTTAACTAAAAAGCAAACCAAGATATAAATGACAAAAGGAAAAGCGCCATAGTTGTTTTGGTTATAGCAGTTGTATCAGTGGCTTCACCCTTATGATGTAACTCTGTGGTTGCATTTTCACTGGCAGCTGGTTGGGGTGGTAGTACTATTTCCAAAACCAAAACCTTGATGATCATCCTCTGCCCACTCTCACAGTGACCAGGAACCCCACTAACAAAAAAGAACACACCGGAGTGGTTGAATTTGAAGACAGTGTCACCATTGTTAGAGTAGAAGAGGGGATTATACGATGTGCAATTTTTGTAGTCCTCTTCAGTCACTAGCAAAACTGAGTCTTTCTTGTACTTGAAACCTAAATTCACAAGTTGGCCCCAAAATGGAGTTATGTCCACAGAGATAAATATGCACGTTTTAATTTGTAGAATGTAGAAAACAAAAATGGTTTACTTAAAACATGTTCAACTAGGAAAAACTAAAGTCACTAGAGTTAACTAGTGACAAGAGTTTTAGATAATTTGCAAGAGGTTGAAGATTCGAACATGAAAAGAAAAAGAAAGAACTACTTACGAAGAGCGTCATCGACTTGAAATCTGTTTTTGGATGCCCATTGGTTGTACATTTCCTGTGACTTGGGGACAACCCAGCCATCCTCACCACCAACTTCAAATTCAGTGCAAGTCACAAAGAGGATATGAGAGCTAGTGAGCAGAATCAAGCAAAGGAGAACTTGGTCAGAGTTTTTGAAATGAAGAGCCATATTTGGATGATCTTTAGGGAGCTAAAGGTGAGTGTAGTTGTAGCTAGTATGGAGAGAAGTGTGAGTTTGAGATAAGAAAATTGATTAAGTTGGACTTAAGAAGAGAGTTCAAGTTGAATATGAAGCTGGAACCGACGAGAGATAGGGACAGGATTTTTAGGAGTGAAATGAGGAAGTAGTGGGCATTATTGTTGAGGGAAACGGTTAAGGAAGGGATTATTGACTTGGTATAATTGTTTTTCAAAGCTGAATCTGTTGAGAAAAATTAGCAGATAGCAAACATTTTCCCTCTATCTGGCCAATAATTTCCCGTGGCTTATAACCTTGAATCTGGAAAAGTTTATGTTAAAATTGGGGATACAGGCCCTTAAAGTAAGATGTAGTGCACTTTTTTTTTGTTACATAAGAGTACAATGTGCTAGGAAAATGAGAGGGGAGTACATGACCGGAATAAAGCTCATGACATCAAACCCTCTAGTTCTTATGACTAAAGGAGGTGCCACTAAATCCACAAGTCATTGACAGGTAAAACACTTTTTATAGCTATTAATGAGATAATCAAGAGAATAAGTTTTGAAAAATTTATATATATATCCTCATCTAGGTACATACATTTTATCACAATCTTAACAATTAATTTTTTTTTTCTTTTATCAATGATTATTTTCTTGTATATTACTCTCTAAAGTACGGATCAAAATTTCAAATGGTAAAATTTAAGATAAAAAAAATCTGTAATATCTCTAGTGACAAAAAATAAAAATTTGCGTGATGTAAGAAACAAGAAAAGGGCAAAGTTACACAAATAATACACATTGTCAAACTATTTACACAAATGAGGTAATTTTCAAACTATTTACCTAAAATGGGCATTTTTGAATATTTTAACGAAGATAAACATGAAAAAAGCCATACAATGAACACGCTTTAGAAGTAAAGCGTGTTCACAAGGAACACGCTTTATCTCTAAAGCGTGTTTACTGCTAACTTTTTTTACGTTTAATTTTTGTTAAAAAATTAATAAAATATTTAAAAGTGCCCATTTTAAGTAAATAGTTTGAAAACTATTCCATTTGTGTAAATAGTTTGACAATGTTGTATTATTTGTGTAACTTTGCCCAAGAAAAGAGGTTCTATGACTCTAAAATTTAAAATAAGAAAGTTTCTTAAATACTTTTGATATTTATGTAATATGTCATACCACATAAGAATAGCCAATGTATAAATGACATGTGTACAAATCAATTGTTTTTAAGTTTATTTAAGAAAATAAAATAAATTATATTTATATCTAATAAAATATAAAAATTATATATATTTATCACATCAGTATAATATGACATACTCATATGATATCAAAGAATGTCCGTAATCTTAAAAACAAAAAGGAAAATTCTTGTAATTTCATTGAATCTCGAGAACGTCTAATTTGTTCTAAAAATAATTATATAACTATAATGTATTGTTTCGTACTTGCTTGCCATTTTAAGAATATAATAGTTTAGTTATCTATACTACGAAGACTGCAGGTTGCTGGCCTCAGATATATAGATAAATAAGGCAGGAAGCACAGCTACTAATACCCATCGTACAATATCATCCATCAACATTATGACATTTTTCATCACAACACATAGAAAGTGTAAAGATAAAGGAAAATTTAGAGTAGAATAATACATAGAAACACATCCAGTGGCTGAAACGGCCTGAACACTTGTATGATGCTTAATTTCCTTCATGGGGTAATTTATCCATGTCTACATATGATTAACTGTAGTGAGATGGTATTGATTGACAAGTATAACATGTGCAAGTTCCCAAAATACTCAACTAAATCTGATTGCTGATCAAAGCCATAAACTTAATCAAAATAAAGATTTGGAGCCTATAGACTGTCTTTACAGCCAGATAACAAGGTAGTCAAGGATCTAATGGACTCCGAGGTTCTTAAAGAAGCTAGTTCTCACTAGATCCTTTTGCGCCTATAGTTAAAAGTTCTGTAGCATCAATTGTCAGATTCCATAATTAGGAGTCCTAGATTTCATTCTCCGAACCCCTTTCCATCATATTTATGTAACTTTTCACGATCCAACCAACCCCTTTTTGCGGGCATAGATCATAATTAGGACAAACATTACAGTACAAACTGCTCCTGTAAGAGTAACCACCTGCCAATGGAAGAGATTTATTCATTATTCTGAATAATCTCATCCAAAAATATAAATGTGAATGTACAAGCAGCAATGGTATGCATACCCATTTGAATATGTAACCATGATCTTCATTCCATACATATGGGATGTTCATGCCGAATATTCCAGCCACCAAAGAATAGAAAGCTAGACAAACAGTTCCCGAACTAAGAAAGAGCTCTAACTGCATACAAGAGTTGACAAAGATAATACAAATATTGGTAGCCTTAGTAAACTCTATTTTAGAATATGGATATAAGTAAAGCATAATGCAGAAATAATAATGCACCTGGATCAGCTGATTTCGATGATTGTCAAGCTGCAACACAGAGAACGCTTACGTCATATGTCATTCATCTAGTGCCAATATATACTACCAGTAAATTGCTACTTAATTAGTTACCTGAATATTAATATAATCTTCTGTATCATCAATATACTCTCGTAGCTGCAAGTAAATAGGAAATAATAATTAGAAATGAATTGGCATTATAAACCTGCATATGTTTTCATATAGGCATCAATAAAATCAAACTGATAACAGTCATCCTATTTGAGGTAAAACATATATAAAACAGAGCTGCAAACTCAGAGTTCAAGAAGAGACCTAAACAAAATCTTCAATAAAAAGACTTGCATACAGCAAAAAGTGTCTTCATACCCTTACTAGAAAAGATTAAACTATTACATGTGGACTCACTCACACATCTCACCATGTATAAATACATAGCGCCCGAAAGCATGGATTGAATATTAGGACACCCATAGTCAATCATAACTTTTCTCAATAATTTCAACTATTAAACCTTCAAAAATATTTTGTATCTGGCATGTATCCCCTTTTCCTTTCTATTCTTAATATAATGCACCTATGTACAAGAATTAAGCATTAGAACTCCACATTAAATAAAACAGACACACACAGTGCTTACTGTGCTTAATTTGTTCAATGTGCCGTCAATTTGCATGAAATAAGCCTGCAAAATACATTACACGTTTTAGGCACATTTTATAAAATACAAATGAAATTTATTTTATCCATGTTTCTTTTTCGAAAGTTAATAATGTTATAACCTCCAGCAACATTTCAAGCTCCTCCACATCATTTTCTTCTCCATGAACTGTTGCGATACTAGCTCTACTCGCTCTAGATATCTTTGAGGCTATGGTGGGGGATCCAGGAAGCCAATTGGCAACACCTGATCCACTCACTGGTGAAGATATGCCAACCAACTTTCTTGATAAGTAAAGGTCAGCCATGTCGTCATCATCATCCAGGAGTTGTTCAAGCTCATCTCTCACCTGCATCAGGTAACGAAACACTGGTGAGGGAAAAGGAATACATATTGTCTTTCATTAAAACTGATCAATGGAGTTTCTTTCCGGTTACAAAAAGACAAATTGCATCTGGCACACAAATTACTGTGCCACACAGCTTGATAACACCCATCATCCACACTGGGAAATCAGATATAGATATAAAAAAGTAGAAAAAGTCAATAATATGACATGATGCTGTGATGCAGAATTCTGTAATTTGAACAGAAACAAGATGACTCATTGCAACTATGTGGTATCACTCACAACTCAGGCAACTAAACTAAGATAGTTTATACATCAAGGTTTCAAAATATATTTTACCCTCCCTGAAATCTTAAAATAACCTAATTTTTCTCAGTTTAGTGTTTGCTAGAATAAATCAAACTGCAATTTGAGAAAATCTGGCTCTTAACTTCACAAATATCTTGGAATCATAAAAAATAAAATTGTGAAATTCCTATACACTCTTGCACGATCTCATAAGTGAATGCCCAACTCCCTGTTAATAGGAGTCAAAAGTATCAACAACATTGAGGGACAGAAAGCTCATAATACCACTGAATATAATTAGAGAGGGTCTTTCCAAATACAGTCCATTCAACAACATAAAAAAATCCAAACATACCTTTTGAACCCTAGCTGTCAGCCTTGTCATTGCACTCTTGAGTTTACGAACTCTATCCAAATTACGACTACTAATCTACAGATTACAACAATTCAGAAAAGTCAGATAAATGGAAGAAATCAAGAAATAAACAAAAAAGCCAAGGATGATTTGCATGCAAAGTATAACAGATTCTCCAAGAAGGTTCAAATGTGGAATTAAAGTAATCATGTACAGCTAAAATGAACACCTATGACAATAAATGTCATCAATCAAAAAGATAAGACACTTGAACTGAATAAAAGGAAACAATCAACAACTTTCAGGAAGCTATTATTTGTTTCTTTATACTATATTGGGGAAAAGGGGGACAACAGATTAAAATCTAAAGAGAAAACAAACAACAAAAATGGGGAATTCAATTATATATACCTTGGAGGTAAGCTCATCTAATGCAGGATACGCAGCTGTCTCTAATTCTGTTGTACGTGCAGCAAGGAAACTACAAATAGCCTCCAAAGCTACCTCCAGAGCCCGGAATTCGAAGGGTGACTCTACATTGCATAATCTAGATCATTCAGATACCAAAGAAATAAAGCAAGTTTTGAGAAGATTCAGTTTTAATATACAAACTAACAAGGGGATAAATAAGATGAAATCAAAAATACAAATTTCCAAGAGTACCAAAAACAATATATACATTTGTTATCACCATGGTTCATCTAAACTCATACCATCTTCTTCAGCTGCTTCAAGGTCATGTTGACCACTAGGATACTCTTTACCATCTCCTTGATGTTGCTGAACTGAGCTTAAGGGAGGCAATCGCCTTTGAAGCTCCTGAACAACAGGGATCACATTTTCATCTGTTGGATCTCGCAGCAATACCTATCCCACAATTTAGTTATGATCACAATCTCGAAATAGAGTCCCATCTCAAACTCTAGAAATAATTCTACGTACTACATAAGGAACAAGGGTGGATAGGGGGATTCATAGATACATAAACCTGATTAGACAACATAGTTAAAGACTTATCACAGCTGAATCTAAATATGCTCATTCTCTTTAAGTCTGTTAGCCACTGGTCATAAATAAAGACTGATAAAATTCATGCAAGCATGTTTATGAAAAATAAGATGTCCAAGACCCAATGACATTATGGCCAATGATATATTAAAAAGACAGAACAAGCCAATTCTATATTTCTTCTGGCTGTAACTAGCTTAACTCCTTCATACCCTTTTGCATCAATGAACTTGATAGATGATGCACATAAAGCAAGCAAATTTTACAACCAATATTTAATCTTTTCCATTTATTTATACACCAGATTGCAATTAAATGCATGCGTATGATGCTAAAAGAAATCAATCTGTTGTTCCCCTAAATTTTGTTGATAAATTGATCAAAGTTCTTCACACAAGAGTAGCTTCAAAGGATAAGCAAAGCTTTTCCCTAAAATTAAGTTCTTATAATGAATTGAACAAAAAATATTCGTTTTTCCTTTTTCTGTTCATTCAGAGAAAGAAACAATGACTATATCAGGTTAACCACAAAAGCCCTAAGGTAAGGTTATTGTGATGTAAGATAAATTCAGGTTTTGAAACACCATCTAGTTAATTGCGCTTTAAAAATACTAAATTCAAGAAATTTCAAGCAGCAGCAAATAAATGGAATTCAGAAGTGATTTCTTCATTATCAAATTTATTTAACATAGCTCATATCACCATCCAACATTAATATGTTTTCTTCCTCCAAAATATGCTCATCAGTCAAACAAAAGCAAAGTCAATAAGAATTCCATAGTAGCAAAGAAAGTTGACTAACCTCTTCAGCAGTGATAATTGCTTTGATATGCTGAAATCACAGAAGCACAAAACCAAAAAAAATAAACTAATTAATAAATTAACAGCCGAAAGGAAAAGCTTTTCCCCCACCCACTTCCCCCAGGAGAAAAAGTAAACAGAATGCAATGTCAAAATAAAATTTTGGGTAACCTCCAAGTTCAGAACAATAGCCTTTTCTCGACCCAGTATCGTAGATGGGTAGGATAGCAGAGGATCAAGGATCCGAAGATCACGAGCATGGATATCAACTCTATGCATGATGGCATATTTGTCTGCATCCAAAATTGAACCTTCCCCCGTAGCATCCAACATAATCCAACTCCTTGCCAATTGTGTCTTCTTCTTCACACCCACCAGAGCCTGCGGGTCCGCCGGGACAACACTCCCGTCCCGAGCCATCTCTAACCATTCCCGAGCTCAATCACATGCCCCAAAAATTCAATGAGAAACAAACCCAAATTTTACAGAGTCCTCGTTGAGGTATATTCTCGAACAGGTAATGAGCATTCACATTCAAGCGATCTTTATATGCCAGAAAAAGTTGGAATCAGATTCCTCCTGAAAAATGACATAAAAAGGAAAAAATTTCCTGTTTGGAAACGGAAACCAAGTTTCCGACTTTCATTTATAGCACCATTTGTTAGTCATAAATTGCAAGAGTTCGAGGCAGCGATGCTTTCTGATTCAGGTGTTATTTATTGAATTGATGGGGGTGGAATCGGTGGACGTAGGGTGAAGGAAAAAAGAAAGAAAGATGCTACGTGAACACCACGGTTGGTGGGCGAAATGGAAACGGCGGAGAGTTGTTATGGTGAGGCCTAGAAGAATGGGGCAATAGGTTTATGCCACGTATCTGAGGATGGGATGGCAGGGGTAGAATGGGAAAGATGGGTGCGGAATGTGACATGTCACGTATGTTACGGCGGAAAGTTGTTATTGGCTTCTTTTTTTCTTTTTGAGGAGGCTTGGCGTCCTTTCTGGATTTTCTGTTTTGGTCTTTTTTTTTTTTTTTTTTTTTCTTTTATAATACTCTGTTCTTATAAAACAATTGGGTAAATTTATCAAAATAATATAATTTAATAAATAATTTATGAATTTAGGTTATTTTTAAAATTATTTACTAAAATGAGTTATTTTTTAAACTAAAGAAAACGCGAAAATAAATTCACATTTTTTAGAGGAAAATGTAGATTCATTTATTTGTTTTCTATAAGAAAACGTTGAAATGAATATGCGTTTTTTAGGTGAAAATACGAATTAATTTTTACATTGATTAGACTTTGAAAAAGAAATAAACGCTGAAATAAATTTATATTTTTTTTATAAAAAAAATGCAAAAAATAAATCTGTTTTCTATAAAAAAAAATGATGATTTATTTTCGGATTTTTTATAAAAAAATATTAAAATAAATTCACGTTTTTTGAGAAAAAATACTTTAGGAGGTTTCTTAGATACTTTTAGTATTTATGTTGTATGTCATACTACATAGAAATAATCAATAAATAAATAACATTTGTACAAATTAACTATTTTTAAGTTTGTTTAAAAAATTAAATAAATTATATTTTATATATAATAAAATATAAAAATTATGTATGTTTGTCACGTCAGTATAGTATGACATACTTACATAGTATCATAAAATTCTCGAATACTTTAACATATATCATACAAAAAAAAAATGACTCATTTTAATAAATATTTTTAAAAGTAACCTAAATTTATAAATTTTTATTAAATAACATTATTTTAGTTAATTATCCCAATTTTAAAGTGAGGTAACAAGTTGCATGTGGTAGGATAGCAATTAGCAAACGACTTCCTTTTTAAATGACGCCTTTCATCATCAATCCTTATCCTTTTCTTTTTATATAATGGCTCAAGTATGCCTTCAGCATCATCTTGGTATTAAGTTATTAAATAAAGGCTAAAGTCAACAATACCTATGACATCGATATTGGTGCAAAGCTAATTATCTTATTCTGGTTTTTAACTATATCTATATAAACTGCATAGTTTGTAGAATCTAAAGTTAAAGTGACAACACTTTTTTTTTTTATTATTATTGAATTTAAATTGAACTTAGATTCTACAAACTATACAATTTATGTATAGATATGTATAATTATACACAGATAAAAAAACATATAATATAAAATGATTAGTTTTTCACCAATATTCTTCTTTATAGATAAGTTATTGTAGACTTAGCCTTCCATAAATTAGTAAAAAGGGCACTCAAGTTTTAATATGTGAAAATGAAGAAAATTTTTAGTTTAATAGAATGTATTCCTAGTTATAAGAATGGTATCTTCACCCTCTCTTTCAATTTAAATTCTTTCAATTACAAAAGTAATTGTTATTTACTTATAGATGGAGGTTTCTTAGATATTATGTTGTATGTTATACTACATAAGAATAGTTAATGTGTGAATAACATGTGTATAAATTAACTGTTTTTAAGTTTGTTTAAAAAAATAAGATAAATTAATTTTATATCAAATAAAATATGAAAATTACGTATGTTTGTNTTTGCCACGTCAATGTAGCATGCATACACATGTAATATCATAAAATCTCTAAAAAAAAAAAATTAATAATTAAAAATATATAAAGATATTAAAGGCACATTTTTGAAGGAGATGCTTAAGGCACAATATAAAAAGACTAAAATATCCATCAACTAGGTAGTTATTCTCTTTAATTATGTACAAGTTATGTGATTAACTGATTACTTTATTTGTTAGGTGGTTATTATATTTAAATATTGCATATATATATAACTTTGATGAACCAAATAATCAAATAGTGTTGAATTGTGCTTTGATCTTTTCATACTAAACGTCAAATACGTACTTAAAAATGTGCCGAATGCATCTTCTGTCAAAGTACAAATAATTGTCCAAATAATTACACTGGTCACTGAAGTAAACAAAATGCATGACATATTCAATTGAGGCAACTCCTTGTCGCTGTATGCACGTACGTAACCGAGTGACTAATTGACGAACCAAATAAAGCAAGATCTAATTGTCCCACTCACTTGCTATCTAACTTTAGTAGGTATTTTGATCAAAATATTATATTTTTATAATTTTTTTACATATTTATTATACTTTTAAATTTATTTATTTTAATATTATATTTTTTAAAAAATAAATTTGGAGCAGTGAGCTCAACTAGATACGTTGTGGGCCAACTGACATGTTCCTACCAGACACGCTGTGATCCACATGGCATATCCCACTTCAAAAATGTATAATGGGTCAAAGTAGAAAGAGAAAAAGAAAAGGGGCGGGGAGGGGCGTGGGGGTGGCTGACATGACATCAGAGAAAAAGAAAAAGGGGGGTTGAATTAAGAAATTGGGACACGCCACGTGAGTTGCGACGTATTCGGTGGGGACATGCTAGTTGGCCCACGGCATGTCCGGTGGGGCCACAAATTTGAAATTTTTTTTTTAGTTTTTTATTTTTTAAAAAGTATAATATTAAGATAAATAAGTTTAAAAATATGATAAATGTGTAAAAAAAATTATAAAAGTGTAATATTTAGATGAAAGTGCCCTAACTTTATGGTCAATTGTTTGAATGTTTAACCTTTTTTTATTTTTCTTTACTTGAAGTTTGGACGTATAACCCTACTGTGTATTTTTCCCCTCTTACTTCAAATTTCAAAAGAGGCTATAACTCTGTCCCTCCACAAGACACTCCACAAAATCTGGAGTTATCCTTCAAACCCATGACTGCAGGCCTTCTAATGCACTTAGTTTAGGTACCACCCAAGCTGCTAGTATACAAGGTAGGCTAATGTCAATTAGTAATCACACTTTCAATAATTGAGTATTTAATATTTTATCATGAAGGACCGATGATTAAATCTCATTAAAATGAAATATTAATAGAAAATAAGCTAATCTTATTGTGTCGCTTCCCGTGAACCAAAAAAAAAAAATTGAACTTCCAAATTCCAATCAAAGAAAGTTATCCACCCAAAGTTCTACCCACTCAACCATGTGACCCATTAGAGCTTCCAATCAAGAGTATAATAAGACTTCTTGGGCACCAAAAAGAGGGTAAATTGACATTCATAATACACTTTTGTAAATTATTTATATAAAATAAATAATTTTTAAACTATTTACTTAAAAGGAACAGTTTTAAATATTTTATTATTTTTCAAACGAAAGCAAAACACGTTATATATAAATAAAACGTGTATAAATTGAACACGCTATAAAACATTTAAACTAATCGCTTGTCTACTATTTACGAGAGAAGACTTAAAAAAAATAAAATTGAACACGTTTTAGGAGATAAAGTGTGACATATTTTGTTTTATCTTCTAAAGCGTGTTTAAAGTAAATACGCTTTATAGAGAAAGGTCCCAGTTGCTTCACGGTTTAGTATTTATTGGGTAAAAAATCCTAGCTGCTTCATGCTTCTATGGGAATAATAATCAACAGTTAACTCGGATATTATTTAATATCCAAAGTGGGACTATAGAAAGGACATGGGGGAGGGGAGTGAGTGGCAAAGCTTAGCCAGCTACAAAGCAAAGCACACTAAACAGGAAAGTTGGTGGTTTTTGGTTTCTAAAGGCAGGCATAATGGATAGTTGATCGCACCCATAACATAGAACTTCTATGCTCTTTCATGTTTTAGGATCTAAAGCGTATTCACTTTGAACACGATTTAGGAGATAAAGTGTGACATTTTATCTCCTAAAGCATGTTTAAAGTGAATACGCTTTAACCTAAAACGTGTTCAGTTTTACATTTTTTTAAGTCTTCTCTTGTGAATAGTAAACACGCGATTGATTCAAATGTTTTATAGTGTGTTCAGTTTATACACGCTTTACTTATTTATGACGTGTTTTACTTTCGTTTTAAAAAATAATAAAATATTCAAAACTATTATTTTTAGGTAAATAATTTAAAAACTACCCTTTTTATATAAATAGTTTACAAAAGTGTATTATTAATGTCAATTTGCCCCAAAAAGAGAGCATTACTTTGGCCTATCATCTGTTGCTATGATTTTAATGGTAAGAAAAAATGACATTAATACACCTCATAGTTCATAGTTCATAGTCCAAGCAATAGATTAGTAACCATTTGCTGTAGTCTCAGAGGAGACACCTTCAAAGATAGACAAGTAGACAAAATTATATTCTTATCACACTAAAGAAATGGGATAATATACAACTCATAATTAACCAAAGAACACCTTTTGCCAAAAACATAAGACCTTTTCCTTGATAGCTATGTACAAATATCCTTTCTATGTGTCCGTAATAAAGAGAAAAATCCTAATCAAAGCTCTTCTTTATTAGCCCTGCACTGCAAGAATCTGCAAATGGTCAAGAAAAACTTGCAGACTCAAGTCATCTGTAAAAATGATATCTGATCCTTCTGTGTACGTTGAATTTTGAGTGACAGATGGATTCAACTTGGCAAGAAGAAACCTTGCCTGACTACTATGTTGATCACATTTTATAAGCTTGGGAACTGGAATCCGTTCAGCTACCAATTGCTCTGCGTCCAATTCAGGTGCTTCCAAAAGCTTTCTGAAGTTTTCATGATTAGGGTCCCTGTCATAACCTAGCTTCCTCCACTGAGCAATCTTGGACCCGTAATGAATCACTACATGAAAGTAAGAATCGAAGAGCAAGATAACATCTGGAGAAATGGAGCGAATATCTAGAAGGACTGGAACAGGCGGCCCATCAAATGAATATTGGAAAAGTGTAGGTTGAATCATGATAAGAGAACCCACTACTCCCTCTTGATTCAGGATAAGCCGGAAAAATGCAGTTTCATCAGGAGTAGTGTTGAAGACATCAATAAACTGGGATCGTCTTAAATGGAACATGAATTGGGGATACAGGGAGAAGTTGGAAGATAGGCGGAAGGTGGAAGGATCTTCCTGCACATAGTCTCCAAATTTGGAAGCAAAACGGATAAGCGCATCATCCAGCCATCTGATGACATCACGGGCATAGCATGTCTCTGCCCGGAGAATAGCAAGTCTTGCCATAACTGAAGCTGCAGCTTCTTGATCAAACCCAGCAGCAATCTCAGTTGATTGGTTCCCAACCCATCTTCTGGCAGCAGTTGTCACTCTTTTCCTTAGTTCTAAGCTTCCCAGCCGATATCGTGTTATAAACTGAATAAGAAATGCAGATCCAGGTTGAATTTTCTGCTCATCATTCACTTGGAAGAAAAAAGCAATGCAAGTTTTGTCAGTGAGAGTATTTAACTTCCACATATTGGTACCACCTTCTCCAATCTCAGTGTCACTTACGGAATTGTTTTTCTTCCTAAGAGACACACAAGGCCCAAGGGCTCCACAAATTTTCACATCTTTCGTCGTCACTACTTCAATAGTAGCATCAAAATTCATCTTCAGATAACCTTCATTATCACGTTTAAAGATGTCCCTGAGACATTTCCTGAATTGATTTGACTCAAATGACTCAGAAAGCATCATGAACCCACCTGAGTGCTCAACAGGATCTCGCAGCTCAGCTTCCCCAACTTGATCGAGGGAACAAGCAAACAGATCAAGAACAACAGTTGCATCAGAGAGCCTCTTTGAAACTCGCTTGTAGAAGCTGCAAGATTTTTCATAGTGTGGTGCTTGCCCACTGGTGATGTCTTGGTGAGTTCTTATGGCCCGGCCGAGATCAGAGTCTACAACCATTCCTGGTCCTACAGTTGCAGGTCCAGATGTAAAGACCATGATTCTGGAGCCTGTATTTATTAGGCAACTCTCCAGTACTCCAAGAGCAGCTGATATTGCTGCCCCTGTGGACCTAAGCGGGCGACTTCCTGATGCATGCTTCAATGAAGAATGGATCTCTTCAATTATAGAAGTGATGTTAAACTCACATTCTGAAATTGGTACCAGAAATTGTTGAATTGGGGCAGTCTGTGTCTTCCCGAGTTGCATTTGCTGTTTGTGACTAATGCCCAGAAACTGTTGGAACTGAGTGGAACAAGAACAAAGCAACTGTATCAGGGATATACCAAGTTATCTGCTCTGCAAGTAAAATTATCTTTTACACATTAATTCAAGACATAATGGGTCATTCTTGCTTGTTTATGCTCCCTGGAAGAGCAAAGGCAGAAGAAATAAAAATACAACGAAGAAGATAAACGCAAATGCAAACAAGCTATCTTATTTGTCTTATTAGGTCTCGATGTCGTAGCAAAAGATAAAACCCAGCATTACAAGTTCAGAGGTACACAACAGTGAACATATAAAACAAAAAATACATATTTCTTTGGTTCTTATGGACATCAAAGGAACTCAAATAACTTGTTCAGCCTTACACAACCGGTAAGAACCTCCACTTATAGTCAGAATAACTGTTGTGTTGATAGACTTCTCTCAATACAAACTTCAGATTACAAAAGATTTTGGTATGAAGTTCAAAATAATAACAATGAGGGCGTTACAACTACTCAACTCAATCTACCCGTCACTTCAATATGGACCCATTATGAAGATTAAGCAGCATATCGCCTTAAAAAGCATAATATTCAGTGCATAGTAATTGAAAAGCACAAATGAAGCTTAGGAATAATCTTTAACTGCAGACCATTGGAAAGAATACTGGAAATTGATCTAAGTACCTGACTTGATGAAAGCTCACGTTCTCCATGAAACATCATAATCCTTGAACACTCTGAAAATCGCAGATCATGAACATACACCATTGAATCAAAAGTAATCAATCCCACCAAAGCATTCTCTGGCAACTGCTCCAGAACTAGAAGTATCTCATTCTTAAGTGCTCGCAGCTCTTCCTCGGCAGAGCAAGTGTCCATAACAAACACAAAAGCTGGTCCAACCCCACGAGAATCACTACCACCACGTAACGAAGAAGATGAAAAAGAAGAAACCATAGATGACAAAGAATTCGAAGAGGACAGTAACCCATTTCCCCAACTACGATTTAAGCTCATATTCGATCCCGTATTTGCTGTGGGGCTAATGTTTTTCTTACTGGGTGCATACTCAACAGCGCTATAGGTAGGGAAAAGCTCAGCTGGAAGATTGGTCTCACCTATACCAGAGTAGGAATGAGGAAACGAGTTCCTTTGGTAACAAAAAGGGCAGTGCCAAATCCGCGATTGGTAATCAACACGAGCATATGGGTTTAAAACGGCGCCGCATCGATTGCAGATGAGAGGGTCGTAGGGAAGCACAGGGAGCTCGGTGGCTTGCATCAATGGCGTGCACATGATGCTTAATGGGATTACCAGAGCTGTAGCTTCCGATTTAGAAGCTGGCCATGAATTCCATGACCACCGGAGACCTTCGACGATCTCCAATTCGACGAAATCCATGTAAACTCGGTTGAAGATTTCAAATTGATTTCATGGGTCGATTTTGAATTAAGGAATCAGGTAACCCAACTGAGGAGAAGTGAAAAAGTTTGCTCTTTTGGATGAATGGAGTTGGTCTGTGCAAGCAAAAGGAATCGAGCATAGTTTGGGGAAGAAGAAAAGCGAAAAAAGGGAGAAAAGGCGAGTGAAGTGGAAGAGGCCAGAGGGCTACGCGCAGTCGTTGGGGAAGAGAATCGAAGAACAAAAGGGGTCGAGAAACAGAGAGTGAAGAAGGGTTTAGATTGTGGGTTTACGGTTTGATCGAGAAAGCTACACGGCCGGTTAACGCTAGTGTGATTGGCCGGCCAAGTAAACTGCATAATAAACTGTACAAACTACAAAGGCAAGGCGAGCGAATCATACGAATCATCTAGACTTTTTTTTTTTTTTTTTTCCTTTTTTTCTTAATAATTGTAATTTTACTCTCCTATTTTACTATTTTAATTAAGTCTTTAAATTTTCACAAAATAATCAAAGAACTTAATTCCGTTTAAAAATAAAAAGATTTTTTTTCTTATTAGATAAATAACAATGAACAATTACAATTGAAGAAATTTAAATCAGAAAAAAAAATTATGACTGAAAATACACTAACCTAAAATTCATCTTTTAAACAGATTATGCTGATATGATATTAAAGAACAAATTTTTATTCTATTCTCTAATTAATTCTTAATCCCTAATTAACTGATGCTCCTGTAGCATTTTCTTCTTCCTCCAGCGGGTCAACCCACGACCCGAATGGGTCATGGCCGTGGAAGCCTGATTTCAAACTTTTCCAGCTCAAAATTCATGGAATTTTCATAGTTAATGAGAATCCATCACAAAAGAAATGCATCCACCATTAATGGGTTCCTTTGATTTTAGCAAAAAAGAAAAAACTATGCACCAAAGAGCACCCACGGTATACTTGGGCCATGGCAATCCCTCACAAAAGATAAGCCATTAGAGTAGTAAGAGGTCTGTTATAGTGTTTATATGTCAGGCCCAAAAGCACAGCAACTGATTTAACAGGCCCAAAATATAGCAGGGCTAGGAGGTACTGCTTCTGGCCCATAATACTGAATTCTTTGAGCCTTTCTCTTTTTTATCAATATGCTCAATAATGGGAGAGAAATGGTAGATTTTACTAAAATTAAGATGTTCCACCAAACCTGTAAAGTATTAAATTTGTGGGTCTAATTAAATTTGAACCATTGAGAAAAAAAAAAGTATTAAATATGTCTAATTTAAACGTGTAAGCTGTAATTTTCTTTTTGGTATGCTGTAAATTAAACTAAGGCCTACAATGGTAAAAAATAGTGAAAAAAAAAGGTTGTGGTGAATATAACATTACTCATANTATTCTATTCTCTAATTAATTCTTAATCCCTAATTAACTGATGCTACTGTAGCATTTTCTTCTTCCTCCAGCGGGTCAACCCACGACCCGAATGGGTAATGGCCGTGGAAGCCTGATTTCAAACTTTTCCAGCTCAAAATTCATGGAATTTTCATAGTTAATGAGAATCCATCACAAAAGAAATGCATCCACCAATAATGGGTTCCTTTGATTTTAGCAAAAAAGAAAAAACTATGCACCAAAGAGCACCCACGGTATACTTGGGCCATGGCAATCCCTCACAAAAGATAAGCCATTAGAGTAGTAAGAGGTCTGTTATAGTGTTTATATGTCAGGCCCAAAAGCACAGCAACTGATTTAACAGGCCCAAAATATAGCAGGGCTGGGAGGTACTGCTTCTGGCCCATAATACTGAATTCTTTGAGCCTTTCTCTTTTTTGATCAATATGCTCAATAATGGGAGAGAAATGGTAGATTTTATTAAAATTAAGATGTTCCACCAAACCTGTAAAGTATTAAATTTGTGGGTCTAATTAAATTTGAACCATTGAGAAAAAAAATATTAAATATGTCTAATTTAAACGTGTAAGCTGTAATTTTCTTTTTGGTATGCTGTAAATTAAACTAAGGCCTACAATGGTAAAAAATAGTGAAAAAAAAAGGTTGTGGTGAATATAACATTACTCATATATAGTATGAGTTACTTCTAAGCACTCATAATTGAGAAAATGCTATATCTTTTTTTTAGGAAGTGTAAAAAGTGCAGAAAAATTTAGCTCATCTAGAAAAAGTTATGTGAATTCAAAGTGGGTTTAGTTTAAGTTTTAATGGGTCAAGTGAAACTCTAATGTTGCCATATGTATAACTATAGAAGATATATAGATATTGAAATATGGATAATCTTGTACACTTTCTTTAGACATGTAAACTTGGCAATATCTAAATTTACCTACACCACTTAAACTTAAATTGAACCCACTATAGACTCATTTAAATAGTTTTCTTTTTGGAGGTTTCTTAGATACTTTTAGTATTTATGTAGTATGTTATATTATATTAAAATAGTCAATATGTGAATGACATGTGTATAAATTAACTATTTTTAAGTTTGTTTGAGAAAATAAGATAAATTATATTTATATCTAATAAAATATAAAAATTACGTATATTTTACACGTCAGTGTAATATGACATATTCATGTGGTATTATAGAATTCCCGTTTCTTTTTTGGTTTAACTGTAAGTATAAATATTTTTGCTAGGAGTTTAAACTTTGTGATTCACCCACGATATCTCCCTGCTCTATAGCCAATTATTTGATGATTTACATTGAAAGATGATTGTCAAAAAGCTTGACACAAATTGACAAATTTAATGACATTCACAAATGTGCTTAGTTTTGATGAATGTATGACTTACAATGGGAGTAATTTTTTTTATTATCTAATTTTATTTTAATTATCGGCATCTATAAATTAAAAACTACATAACTGTTTCTTTCCTTTTCTCCCATTTTCGATCTATAAAAGTTAGAGCTAATTAGCTTATCACCAAAGTCATTAGGAGTGAATTAGTATGTGACAAACTAGAATATGGTGAGAGTTTTTGAATTTTTTTTATGAAATTTCACATTTAAATGGACTTCTACATTACTGTATATCCAAAAAAAAAAAAGAGTAATTTTATTTTGTCACATTTTTATATTTGTGCATATGACTTAATTTGAATTTGATTAGACCCACAATCTACTCAAACTTTTTTTTTGTGCAAGTCAAATTTTCTACACCTCATGCTAAATATGAGAAAAGTGCATGTTTCCCCTTCAATTTTGGCTCTTTTACAAAGTATAGCCTGCACTTTTCCTTCCAACTTTCAGAAACAAATTATAAATGGAGTGAAGAAATTTTCAGATAATTAGTTAGATAGAAGACAGATGTACACAAAATGTTTGTAAAGGGTTGATTGTCACAAGTTTATCTGGTATATATGACAATAGGGAGATTCAAATCTGATCTCTTACAAATTATTGGAAGTTCTTACTATTAACTTCCACAAGGTCTAAATAATTGAAGGGGGTAAATTCATAAGATCATCGTCATTATCTTCATCATGTTCTTCATTCCCATGATAAGTTATGATCTTCTACTTATGTTAATTCTTGTACCTGATTCAACCTCTTCCTATGAATTGTTCAGATCGTACTTCGACATAGGATCTGTAAATGGACAGATATTTTGATGCCCTTTTGTGGTCAATGGCTTTTATATGTAATTTTACAGACAGCAAATCCCTTAAAATAATAGATATTTTCCTTAAAAGGTAGGACATGAGGCTGTCATAATGTCTGATCCAAGAAATCTTTTGCTCTTAGTATATATGTACAATTGAACTAAATAATAATGTTAGTGATCCCAAAAAAATGTAGCTTATTAATAATTAAAAAGGTGATCATTATGTTACACTCTCCTCAGTTGAGTGAGTTTAGGTGAGATTTACCAAGTAATTTTTGTATTATTACAAATATTTTAAAAAATTGAGTCATCTAATATATATTAATACACAATTTTTTTTTTTATAAAATGTAATAACGACATGATATATTAAAAATACATAATTATATTATATATCTAGCATGCAAGTGCTACTAGTCATGAGCATGACTTTTCATTATACAATTAATTCCAACCACATTCACTCACCAACCCTACATTCACTAGTCATATATATTAGATTAATTATATAAATACTAAATAAATGAAAACAAGTACTATAATACTAATGGCCATCAATGAATCCCCATCAACATGCACATGGGCTTGTTCCCTCTCTATCTAGGACCATATATATAAAAATGTAACACCTTTCCTCACCCAGCTGAGACAATATTAATAATTTTGCAGCATAAAATAATTAATAAAAATAAAAAAATAAATTATTTGAAGAATCTTTTGAGGGAATAAAGTATGCATTAAAATTACACAACCAACCATGACAACAAGGAAGGATCACATAATAATAGCTAGCAAAATAATTAAGCAAGCCATTAGTAATAATAAACAAGCCAAAGTTCTATAGGTTAAGTTTATTGCTTCTTGTGCTATTACAAAAAAAGTTGAATCTATATACGACCAAAATAAAATACATAGACACATCCAAACTAAACAACACTCGGCTATAGCTCCAATATCTGTCTCTGCACAAGTGCTTTATAGCTTTTTCAGTCCTCCTTGGTGCAGGACTTTGAGTAATAGAATATTAGGCCAGCTGCCTCAGCTTCTGCTTTTGCATTTTTCCATGGCTCTTGGGGCTGAAAGTAGAAAAAAGATCATTGAAATTAGAATAGCAAAAAAGGTCTTAAAAGCAGAAACCTGAAAGTGATCGCGTTAAGTTTTCTATTATATTTTATCATTAAGCACTTCCACGAGTCATTAAAAGAGTAAAAAACAAATAGTGGATGATGCAAGAGATAATGATCTATACCAAGTCCAATAGCTTCTGATCCTTTCATTATTCGCAGACGCTTGCATGACTCAACAAACATCCTTCAATAAATCAAAATAATTAGGGTTAATTCACGGGTAATTCTACCAAATTTAAACTATGTAATTTTATTTTTTTTTGGTAAAAACAAGGAAATTGCACTGAGGAAACGGAAAGGGAGTATGGGAAGGGACAAACTCTATAATCAAGCCTCTTGGTTTTGAAGACCAAGAAAGGTATTGTTGAACTCATTGATATAAATATTAGTAATAATGTATTTTTATTTCTGGTAGTTGAGGCTTAATAGCTCGTTGAGCAGGATCATATAACTTCTCAGAAGATGGAATGTAACAGTACTAATCAGTATTAATTGGTAAAATATATATATATATATATATAGTTCTTGCATGGTGAATATTAGTTATATATATAATTAGATTTATATATACATATATGTGCAGAAGAGGGAGAAGAGAAGAGGTTTGGGGTTGGATGAAGAACTTACTCCCATGGGACATCACCCACGAGCATCCAATCTCCATCCTTATCTTCATAGGTTGGCACATACTCAGAGCTGTTCAGAAGATCCATCAACTTGCTCTCATTCATGAAGTCTATCATTCCTTGGGTCCCATATTCACCTTCACTCCACAACGTGTAACATAAGTCACTAATTTAAAATACTTTCAATTATTATTAACTAAAATCACCCATAATTGGTTTTAACATTCCCAAGATGGTTCCAGGCACACAAGATCTGAAAAGAAAATAGAGATACAAATATAGAAAATACTGGGTTTTCTCTTCTTTCTTTTTTCATTGTTTGAGTTACCTTCAATATATGGTATGTGACAGAATTTATGTTCGACATGAAAGGTTTGGAGATAGTTATGTAGATAATCTGGGTTTTATCATATAGTACAGTTTGTGAAATGTTGCGTAAGTTTTATAAGGGAAACGAAAATTTAATATAAGGTGGACATGTGAATTATACTTACCCATGGTGAAGGAGCTGAACATTTTGGCCAAGGCATCAGATAGTTCTTGGTAGCTTTTGTACATTTTCAAGTCCACCTTACGAAGGTAGGGTGCACCATCCATGCAAACCTTGACAAATGCTCCAGAAACAACAGAAGCACTGCTGCTTGTGTTCTTCTCACTATTCCCTTCTTCACTGTTAATCTTCTGTGCCATTGCGTTCTTCCTGTATGACCGCACTGGTGGCCAACCCACCACTTGAGCCCTGAAATTCAAATATTCCAAATTCCCATCCCATCAATCTTATATGTTCCTCCACTTTGCGGGATAAAGAAAAAAAAATGAAAAGATAATCACTACTACCTAAGGGGGAAAAAAAAATGTATAACTCTGCTCTAATCAAATTATAATTGAAAAAGTTACATAAAGTGACAAAGTATTAACCTAATTATTCTAGGTCCAAGAAGAAAATGGAAAATAAACACATGTATTAGAGATCATGGAAGTCTCCAAAGAGATTGATAATTAATGGTGGTTGAGCACGGAGTACTCTATCAAAAAGGTCTCGTGTTCAATTCGTATATAGGAGGAGGATAATAATCTCTTCTTGTGTAACCTTTGTTGGACAAAAAAAAAAAAAATAGACCATGGAAGATAAAAATTAGGAAGGAAGGAAATGATGGGAAAAGAGACATACTTGGCTGGAGGCTTAGCAGGGTCCTTGAGAAGGCTCTTCTCCTTTGAGGCATTCTTCAAATTCTCATTCAGATCTTCCTTGGCGGATTGAAGATTAAGCTTGAGATCAACAGTCTCAGAGAAACCTCTCTTTCCGGTGGCCTTCGGGGTCTCCACCTGATCAGTTCCAACACCACCACCACCACCACCACCACCACCAGGCAATCCCAAACATAACTCAGTCTCCTTCAGATTCAAACCATGCTCCTTACCAAGCAAAGTTGCCATTTTTGGCCACAAGCAAATTCTACTTTACTTTCTCTCTCTAAAATGGTTTATGTTCTTCTGGGTAGCAGCTCTTTTGCTTTGCTTCTTCTTTCTGGGTCTGCCTCCTCTATAATAATGCTACTTGGTTTGGCTATATAGATCTCAGAGAAAGAGAGAGACACCCCCAATAATATAACTGAGAGGAGCTTGTGCTTGTGGTTGCATGTGTATGTCATATCCCGTTACTAACAAATGGCATGCTGACATGTGGCGATACGAGACGCGTTGATCTTGGGGAGGGAAAGTGGGCGTAACCGACTGTGATCTGATGATGATTTCTTATGGTAACGAGATTTGAGGTACCTACTAAACTGGAATGACTCCTATTGTCTCCCCAATATACTAATCAGTCCTTGTTGTGAATGGCAAAATCACATGCAATGCAGTACCTCTTGCTAGTTATCCATCTTCTATTGTCCTCTCAATGGAGGACTATCCATTGTTTATTTATCTAAAATAGTAATATTTCCTATTTCTCTCTCTCTTCAATGGGAGGTAGGTTTACTCAACTTGCAAATTTTTATACATATATCTACCCTATACCTTTCTCTCATATAATTGTCATGAATGGAATTTGATATGAGGATGCATTTTAATTTTACTTCATATAGTTTTTTTTTTTTTTGGTATTAAACAAGAAACATATATAGATAGAGGTTTGAATTTAAGATTTCTTATAAATTACTTGAACTTCTGAGCCACATCTAATGCTTTTTTGTATGTGAAATTTTGATAATTAAATAGTTAAACATGGATAATAAAACTTCGATAATCAATCATCCATTGGCCGTTTATCTTAGCCTGGTGTACATACTTGGCATGGGGAAAAGGCCAATTTTGTAAGGATGATGTTACTGATTAAATACACACCTATACTTGTACACTTCTCGATTAGTGTTAGTACGTACATTATGTTATTTCATGTGACAATTCTTATTTGACAAGTCACAATGTGATGGTAACATTTTAAAACTATCACCACAGAGAAATTCTAAAAAAAATAATAATAATCATTATTTACTTTTTTTTGTATATAAAAATTTAAGGTGAAGGGAGGCTACTCCNAGGTGAAGGGAAGCTACTCCATTTCAAATTCAAAGTATGCCACAAATTTCAATAAAAATTTATAATAGTACTTACAAACGGCTTACCAAAGAGGGATAATATCATTGTTTACTTTGTAAATATTAAGTATATAGATATTGCATTCTAATATTTCGACTTTCTGCTATATTTAGTCGTTGTCTATATCGTGGATATGTTTTCTTTTCTTTTGCCCTAAATATCGCACATATGTTTGATTGAATCAATTCCTTCCCTTTTTCCAGTTTTACTTACGAATTAATTATTTATACCATTCTTACTTTAACATTTTAGAATTTACGACTTTTTGTAATTAGATCTCAAATGCAAGATATATATATATAAAGGAACGAAAATTATAACTAAAATAATCAAAATGATAAGATAGTGAGGTTATGTAACTAATGGGTTGTTTGATTTTTGATAATGAATAAAATATTCAGTTAAACTTAGGATCAAAACTAATGTATATAGTTTTACAAAAGCTTTTTTTGTTTCTTTTTATATCAGTACAATAAACATCTTGATATGCATAAAGTGCAAGTCAATTCACTCCTTTTTATTCGAATAACTAAAGTATTAAAAAAAATTCACTTCCTTTGTCCAAATAGTGAATTAAAAAAAAAATTAAAGTATATAGCAAATTTAATATATGAATTGGATATGATAGTATGATACAAACTCTCCTCTAATTTAAACATATTTCATAATTAAATAATCTAACAAATGTATTAATACTTATAAATCTAATTATAACTTCAAATAGAAAATACATATATTTATGGTTTTAACTTACAGAGAATGACTTGTATAATACTTCACTAACTAACATTATATGCTCCAAATAAGACTTATTAATTAGCTAAGTCAAGCTTGACCTCAATAATTTACAAATATATTGTTCATTAAAAGATAACTAAATCAATATATAATTTAAAGAGTAAAACCCATTTTTAGTCCCTGAAAAATGCATCCACTGACAAATTCGTTCTCCAAAAATTTTCGGTGACAAATTAGTCCATGAATTATTATTTTCGCTGACAAATTAATTCTTCGTTAGGGTTTGTTAGTTAGATTTAACGGACTTTGCCACGTGGCACATGGTCCATCTACCATGTCAACATGTCACTTCAGCAACTAACGGCCACGTGGCAAAATCTGTTAAATTTGACTAACAAACCCTAACGGATGACTAATTTGTCAGTGAAAATAATAATTCAAGGACTAATTTGTCAACGAAAATTTTTGGGGGACGNAATCAATATATAATTTAAAGAGTAAAACCCATTTTTAGTCCCTAAAAAATGCATCCACTGACAAATTCGTTCTCCAAAAATTTTCGGTGACAAATTAGTTCATGAATTATTATTTTCGCTGACAAATTAATTCTTCGTTAGGGTTTGTTAGTCAGATTTAACGGACTTTGCCACGTGGCACATGGTCCATCTACCATGTCAACATGTCACTTCAGCAACTAACGGCCACGTGGCAAAATCCGTTAAATTTGACTAACAAACCCTAACGGATGACTAATTTGTCAGTGAAAATAATAATTCAAGGACTAATTTGTCAACGAAAATTTTTGGGGGACGAATTTATCAATAAATACATTTTTCAAGGACTAAAAATGGGTTTTATTCTAATTTAATTAGACAAGAACAAGCATATTTCTGCCTTAGCCGCCTTTTACATATGCGCTGCTAATAATCATGCCATTCTAGGGGCGGCAAGCCAACATATTGTTTCATTCACTTTAATGTAATCATTAAATTTTACCTTCTTGAAATTATGTCCAATACTATAAAAATAGCCCTACACTATATATCTGCCGGGTTAAATCTAGAATATGAATATTACCTTTTTCAGAATAATTATACAGATCTAATATATATATATATACCCTCTCTTCTCCACCTTCTTCTCAATTTATTTCTTTTGTTCTAATAAATATATATATAGTGAACAAATCATTCATCACCCATCAATTTCAGAAGTCATTGTTTCATTTATAAAATTCTTTTGGACCTAATTTTCAGACATTACAGATAGCCAAATAAATTAAACATTTTAGTCTAAGAACCACATGTTATTTTCAACCTCCTTGAATTCCTTTTCCATTTAATTAAATTTGTTGGGTGTTGAGAGTAGAGCATAATATGATCACCAGAGCATGACTAACCCATTTATTATTGTTATCAATCAATATGTTAATTAGAAAAAAATGTACTTAGTTTATGGTGGGATTCTTCTAGGAAGTTTCCATTTAAGCATATTAGCACATGCATATGAATTAATATTTAACAATTCTTACATATGGAGATGGTAAATTATTACACCCATGTTAAATAAATTATCAAGGAATAAAAGCACATGAATGATTTATCCCATTAAAAATTAAATAATGAATTACCATAAGATCTATTTCTTTGTTTTTTGGTTTTCTGTGGGCTTGGAAAAGAAAAGTCATGTATAATAATAAATTAGTGATGGTAACTTGGCAAGAAAATAGGGTAGCAAGGTTGTGTTACAGTATAACTCCTGCAGGACACATAGCATCAAGTGGAATAGCAGATTTGCATATAATTCACTCCAAAACTTTTTAGGGCATGGTGGTGACTAAGAGACAGGTCACATCTGAAAGAGAAGGAAACATCCCTAACCCTAGCTGTGCCCTTGCCCTGTCAACGTCCCCCCAACCCCATTCTGGGTTGTTTCTTTCTAACCTACGTCAATGATAAGTATCCCATGGATTCAGGCACTCTTGGCCACACATTCTAGGAACTGTGCACAAATGGACTTGTTCAAATAAAAACATACCATTCTCATCTTTTGGACTTGGTAGAGTCAATATCATATAAGAATACAAGAAGCCATTTTTTTTCAAGTGAAATCCCTGCTTGCAGATCCTTATCTAGTATAGAAAGTGACTCAATTTTAGATAATCCCACAATATTCCATTTTACAGTGGATTTAGTTGGGGATTATGATTTTAAGAGTGGTCCTAATGAAACTGTTCAGGGTAATGTCAGGAAATCAGGTCAATCTTGGTGGTCCTCACTTCGCAAACGTATCACCTGGAGAAAAGAGTGTGAAAAGGGGAAGAGGGAGGAGATGAGAAGAAATAAAAAAATAAAAAAAATGGAAACTTTCTGAAATTAAAATTTAAAAAAAAATGCTTTATAATATCATAGAAAAATGACAGAATATCACTGCTTGGTAGTTGATAGATCCGTTAGCAAGTTTTCTTCTTAATTTTTTTTTTATTATCATTAAGAATTCTCTTTATTTATTTTCAGGGTATAATGCATGACCATTGCATTGACAAACCTATACATAAATGTTATAAGTGACTTATATATGAGTTTAAGTAGCCTCACATGAATTTTTCCTCTTAAACTCAGATAAAGTCATTTCCATAATTTGACAAATTCGTAAATGCAAAATCTTGTAAATATCATTACTCTTTTCTTAAATAGTTAATCTCATTGTACTACTAAATGACCATTTATCTAGCTAGAAAGGCTAGCTCTAATTATCTAATGACAAAAAAAATAATCTCAAGTTGAAATACTCTAAGCGGTAAGAAACTTGGATTACAATCTTAAGTTAAAATTATAATATTTTCTTATAAAATCATTTATAAGCCTTCACTTAACAATATACGCAATTTGTATGATCATAACTTTAATTGCATAAACTGTACATATGGCTTTGTCAAAGCTTAGGCAATCCTACTTAATTTTTTTTTGGGTCAAACTCATGTGCAATTACATAAGTAGTTTATGTACAATAAACAAATTGTGCACTTAAGGATTCATATTATTCATTGAATAATTTCTTTTATTCTGCTCTCTTTCTCTCTATCCTCCTCTTCCCCCTTTCTCACGTAATTACAACTAAACATGAGTTTGACAATTTACATGTCCACTATAAACAAAGACATGTGCTATTGATTTGAAAGGCTCTCTTGGTATAATTCTTTTACTTATGTTCATACCCCCTCCACTCTATCAAATTAATGGGTCAGATCCAAAGTTGATCCTCTCATATGTGTACTTACAGAAGGGACAAGTCATATTAAGTAATATACCATTAATTCATTAATTAACAAGTTATCATTACTAATGGAGTTGTTTATGTTGTTGGTCCTACAAATGAACATAAATGAGAATCTTCCCCACAATATTATTATTCCAAATGTTGGTAGAGTTTGGGACAATGGACACTATGGTGGGGGCTGACCTGAGACTCTTTGCTTGGAATGTTTAGTTTAACATAGAAAACACCATAGCCCGCCCAATCTGGCCCTTAATTGGTTCATGATCATCTCTCTAACTTACGCGGTTTTGTTTTTGTATTAAGCTATGATTAGAAAAAAGCTCTTTAGAATTTTGGAGTCAACTATTTGGTTGTTTTTGGATACTTGTCAATTGAAGTCACCAATGATGTGGGTTTATAATCTTGGACTGATTACATCTACTTAACTGAAATCAAAGAGGATACCGAATCACATAGTGGCTGACAAAAGGATCACTAAGCTTTTGGAAAAGAAGATTAGATGAATCCTTTTCTTAGTTAATATGTCCAAAAAGAAAAGTTTTATTCTTTTAGTCAAATGTTAAAATGCATAAACATTCATTGAGTTTAATTAAACCCATATCCCCGAAAGCATCTCCTAAACTTTTAATCACTTGTTGGTATCACTACTCCTCTTTTTTTTTTTTTTTTTTTTTTTNNNTTTTTTTTTTTTTTTTTTTTTCCTTTGGGATGCTCCAAGTAAATTTATCTATTTATGGTCTCGCAAATTCATGAATTTGTTTTTTTCATGGCTTCCCAATGGATTCAAACTCAATACAGTTAACAAAGAGAGGAAAACTCTTTTCACTTTAGTCCTCCCATGGTTTAGCGATTAGGTATATGGGTAATCCTAGCTATCTACATTTTGGCCAACTTGATAATGAGTATTATATATATGACTATTTTTTTTCCATCGATATGCCTAATTTGTTAATTAAAAGGTTCAACCATTATTTAGTTCAATTAAGACTTGATAGTGAAAAAAATGAATAAATTCTTATAATTTTAGTTTTGGTAGAAGGACTCGTTGGTTCGGAGACTTGGGAAAAAAGACAGTCAAGTGCAAAAGGTATCTGTTTTCCAAGCAGGTGCCTGTTATACGGGTGAATTGATTAAAATACTTCTTGCATTATATTTATTTTATTTATGTATGTGGTTATTTTATTTGATAATTTAATATGTAATTATTATGTTTAAATATAAATATAACATAGTGCCAATAAATATTTTAATAATTTATCATGTGTGACATGCACCTCCTTGAAAAGCAGGTGCCTTATGCACTTGACTATCTTTTCTTCCAAGTTTCCAAACTTAGAAATAATTGTCCCTTTAGCTTTTAACAAAGTACTTTTTGGAACTTTAAATGCTCATAAAATTTTTCAATTTCTTTTCATATGCATTATTTAGAATATTGAATTACAGCTAACCTGTTCATGTCATGTATTACTCAAATGTCATTATAATTAGAGTCAATTTGGAGAAGAACTATAAATGGAGTCTGTTTATATCATTTGCTAAACTATAAGGAGTATGATTGCAACAATTGAATGTTGAAAGGGGCTCTTTGACATGAATATTACACTTTACAAATAAATTTATCAATTTATAACAGTTTTTAACTTAATTACTTAAATATTACAGTTTTAAAAAAAATTAAAAATTAAAAAAAAATATAACTGACATGTGAAGACTACCAGATGCTCTAGTGGCCACTCAACGTATCCATGTCAGACACGCCGATGGCCCCATCGCGTGTTGTTTCTTGTTGTCTTTAAGAATAAAGAAAAAAGCAAAAAGTTGCAAGTAGGCAAGATTATGAAGGGACACGCCAATAGCCTATTGGCATGTCGCGTGACCATTGGCGTGTCTGGTGGTCTCCACATGTTCGAAAAGTTTTTTTTTTTGTTTTTTATTTTTTAAAAACTATAATATTTAGGTAAATAAATTAGAAAATGTAATAGTCGTGTAAATTTGTTGCCAAATTGCAATATTGAGGTGAATGAGCCTGTTAAAAGGTGTCTTTGCAAACGAATAAAAGGGGTGTCTATGCATTTGAGGAAAAATCTTTCTTACCTTGAAAGTTTCAAGTTATAGACTAGGGACATAAGCTAAGGAAGTACGATGATCTGTTTGCTTGCTGAAGAGTCTGAAAACTATGGCACATGAAAGCTGTTAGTATTGAGGAGGAGACTAACGACACTTGTACAATAGTGAAATTTCCACTAGTTGTTCATGTTGACAAATTCATGTGCCACAGCAAGCAGCAAGTATAAACAGGTAGAATAAATATATGGGATGTTGTCTCCCAAATTGCTTCAACTTTTCCCATAAAAGAAAAGCGTCTAGACTAAGGCATTGACAAATTTTTAGGCAGAAGAGCATTTTAATGTGCCCTGATTTCTTCCGTGAAACAATCATGCATCACCCTTTATTTAGTAAAAAAGTTGAATCAATCAAAGATTGGACAGCATATTATGTTTCTTTTGTGTCCATATGGTATTTTCACCAACATAAAATCTATACAAATATAGAACGGTGCAACTTTTCCTTCAGATGGTACTAAAAGATCAAAAACAAGTTGAGTAACCAATTGAAGCAATAATGTGTGCATGGGGTATACAATTTGAAGCAACATTTTCTTGGTTGTCTTGAAATCTTCTAAAATGTTAAGATGACATTTTCTCCATAGTCTAGAGTCTCCATGTTTAAATGCAATTTTAATATCTATTTGGATTAATAGTTGAAGCATTTACTATGTGCTCATTTGGTATATTTTCTTTTGGTTTACATCTAGAGTATCTTCATACCCTTTGGATATGTGACTAATTCATATTCAGGATAAAAGCAGTAACTGGAAATTTCTCCCAACAAGTGCGACTCTAAGAATTCGAACTCATGAGCTTTGGTCTAAAATGCCTTGGGACTCAACATGTTTCCATTGAACCAACACCTTATTGATATGTGCTCATTTGGTATATGCAATGGGGATTTGGATCCAGTCATGTCACTTGAGTCATGTTGCTTAGATCTGAGCCGTCCATTTCATTAAAGCTCATTTCAACCATTAAATATTAATGTGTTTTAATGGTTGAAATGACCTTAAATAGAATAGACGGCTTAGATCTAAGTAACATGACTCAAGTTAACATGACTGGATCTCTTCCCATGGAATGGTGATTTCATTCCACATTTATTCTATGAAATAGCATTTCTATATTTAGTAGAAAATAAAAATGAAAAGGTGGTTCCTAGACCTTGATTCCATATAATTAGGAATCAACATTCTCACCCATAGAGGTGTCAATGATGTTTCCGTGCTCCATGGAACCCAATTAATGCATTATTTTTCTTATATATTCTCATTAATTTCACAATATAACTTAAACTTCCCTTATTAATATATAAGTTATCTAACACCCTGACAAAACCTTATTTCTAATAAGGGGTGTTTAAGGAAGGGCAAAAAAAAAAGTTAATAGCGTATGGGTCTAACGGCACTTCTTTCGTCATAGGAATCAAAAGTTTATGTTAAAGGAGTCTTTTTCACCAGGTAATTCCCTCCCATTTTTCAGTGTGTTGCATTCATTTATAGACAAAAAAAAAAAATATTAATAAGAATTGTTTATATGTTTTATGACTAATTTTAATTCCATTCCATATAACTAGTTTAGGTAAACCATGGAATGAAAATCAGCATTTTATTCTAGACCCCTACACTCTCATTCCCATGCTCATTTCAATCTTCATTGGTTTTTTAGCCCATTATATAGAAAAGTCTAGCTCAAGAAAAAGTTTTCCTCTAGCCTATATTATTAAAGATCCTGATAGCCCATCTGGGATTTGGTCTAAGCTAGTCTATTGTTAGGCCTTTTTCTTCTCCTTCCCTCCCTATTTTGTCTTTGATTCTGAGTTTCTTTCCAAAAGTGAAAATCAATTCCTTAGAAACTCAAACATGGTCTTCTATGCGGTGAGAAATCACACTCTTGATCCAATCACGATAAATTTTTAAGTATATTTAGTCTTCATAAATTGTATAAATTTGATTAATCAAATTTTCTGCACAAAAAATTAGGTAAAAGCTATAAAGAAATTCTTTGATAGACTAGGTCGACCCAAAATGTGCTGAGAATTTGATTGTCTTACTCTAATAAACTTGAAATAGACAGAATCTACTTGAAAAATGTTCTCCAATAGTTTATTATCTACTTTTTTTTCTTTTATGTGAAAACCTATGCTATATAGCATCACTCAAACAAGTGTTGGTATCTTTCATCTAATTTCTACTTTCTTTCATCTAAATCTATGTCCTTAAAGGGGTATTAACTTAATTTATAAGGAGAAATAGCAACTTGTTTTTCCCAATCTATGTTGATATCTTCAATCTCAGTGATAACCGCCTTTTGACATGAATATTATACTTTACAAACAAATTTATCAATTTATAACAATTTTTAATTTAATTACCTAAATATTACAATTTTTAAATGATTAAAAATAAAAACCATAATCGACATGTGGAGACCACTAGACATGTCAGTGGCCAAGTGGCATGTCCAAGTTGAACACGCCAATAGCCCCATGGCATGTTCTTTCTTGTTGCCTTATATAAGAATAAAAAAAATAAAAAATAAAAAATAAAAAACTATTGATGTGTCCCAAGTTAGTCAAAATTAGAAGGTAAGAAATTTGACTATGAAGGGACACGCCAAATGGCTATTGGCATATCCCATGTGGATATGTCATGTAGCCACTGGTGTATCCGGTGGTCCCTACATATCTGAAAAGTTTTTTTGTTTTTAATTGTTTAAAAATTGTAATATTTAAGTAATTAAGTTAAAAATGTGATAAATGTGTAATTTTATTGTTAAAGTGTAATATTCAGGTCAATGAGCCCAGAGATAACTCACAATTTTTTTTTTCCTTTTTTCAAATACGAGAGAGGGTTTGAAACATAGACTTACAACTTACACGTAGGTATTAGAGTATTAGTGTCTAAAACCAAAAGGAAATATTGGGGTATTTTTTTTTTTTGGTTGGCAATATTGGGGTATTTTAAATAATAAATGTTTGAGATAAGCACCAAAAATTCATTTCTTTACATAGAATTAGAAGCAAATTTTTTAAAAACTTTTGCTAGAAATGGTTTTTTTAATTAA
>QAOA01004617.1:71562-159264 GCA_003255065.1 Cercis canadensis
TAAATATTTTATATTTTATATTTAATAAAATATAAAAATTAAATATACTTATCATATAAATATAATAATCTCTAAAATTAAATTAAATCCACCTAAATATTGCTAATATGGACAAGACAATCAAGCCTCGTCATCCTTCAACTTGAAACACCATCACGTATCTATCGTGTACTTCCCTTTAGTGGGACCCTTGATCGTACCTCTCGTGTGGATTCTCTTGACTGGAAAGGGACCCACACATTCCATCAAGGGACACCACACGTGTACGCGTCCTTGATGTTTGATGTTAGCATCGGCGTTTGTGTTCTCGTGTACCATTCACATTCACTGCCTTCATCATATCTTGTTGTCGGCTCAACTGTTAACACCCAACTTTGTCCCCACGCGCTCCCAAACACCGCGTCCCTCTGACGCCTTTCACGGGCCCCACTCTATTCATCCGGGGTCCACTACCCGCTGGAGATTCGGAAATTTAACCATTTAAACCTTAAACAATATTATTATTTTCAAAAGTGTAAACTTACTAGATGCTCCATGGCCAAAAAAAAAAAAAAAAAACTTACAAGTTAGCTGTTTTTCATCTCCAAATGGATTCATCCAAATATATTGACTAGAGATAGTAGAAAAATAAAAATTTTAAATTGAGACCTCAATTATATAAAATATTATTTGAGCTTCCAATAGAAAAATTATTTAAACTAAGTATAATTAGTTTTTCTTTTTTACATTAAATAAATAAAATATATCTTAAAGTTGAAGATACGAGGGATTAATAATTAAATTTAAGACTTTAACTTAACGATTTGTAAATTTTATGTTTGAATCTAAAATCATAACTAAAATATTAAAAAAAAAAATTTGAGACAATAAGTTTTTTTTTTTAAAAATTGTTCCTAAACTAATTATATTATGTTGCTCATATTAACATGGTACGATAGTCCACAGAGGTGGGGTTCACCTGTTGGTAATGTCATTAGTGATTTTGATGAGATATGATTATATGATATTATTGCAATGTCGCAAGAAATAGATGAAAGACATTCTATCATATTGTCAAATTAAACATGGAATGCGATCCAATGCATTTAGAACTCAAAACAACTTCAATGGAAATCCCTTATATTTCAAACATTTTTATCATCACTTAAATGCTCCATGTCATTTGTGAAATTATGACAACACATATACTTGGATCAAAATAACACCACGAAGTCTTCCTAGATACCATTCTTCCTTCTTTTTTCTTCAAATTATTCCCATAGAAATGTCGTTAGCTGCATTAAAATTTCCAAATCTATTATAGATCTACTTACATTGAATCTTCTTAATCTCCTTGTCTCTCAATTTCTTTGATTTTGAAAGAACAATTATTAACTAAAATCCCCAAACATGTTTAACATTTGTATATGGACTCTAATAAGCTCTAATTTAATGAAACATGTTCTCCATTATGAGATTAGTTTTTTCATTCTTTTTTTTTTTTAATTTGAATTCTCTTAATTATAAATATAGTCATTATTTATTTATTGACAAAAATTAAAATAAAGTTGAATAATCCATTTTGTTGATTGACTCAAGCAAAACTATTGAGAAAAAAAAAAAAAAAGCCTTTTGTAGCATTGCTCACTTAATTTCCTTTTTTAAATAACTATATGAATAAATTATGGGTGGTTCTAACATATTATAAAGGTATATGAATATGATACCTTATATGTCAGCATAATAATTATTAATGTGAAAATATTTAATTTTGTTTATTAAAAAAGAAATGATTAAAATTTCACATTAATAATAATTTAATATTTTCATAACAAAAAAAGGTATATGATATCTCCCGATAAAGGTTNTTCATAACGAAAAAAGGTATATGATATCTCCCGATAAAGGTTGATAAATTATTTAGGTTTCGTTCTCTCTGGTGAGAACTTGAAGTTCAAATATGCTTTTTTCATGTAGATGTTTTTTTTTTTTTGTATTTTTTTTAAAAAAGAATTGTTATGGTACTTCATTTAGAAAATTTTAATAACATAGATTTAGATATAAAAGGGTACGTGGGGGTTGGACTTGTTTCTTTTTGGTCCAATAAAGCCATTGTTGGCGCAGAAAAGATTGGTGGAGCCATGTACAAGAGTGGTCCTTGCCAGATATGATAGAACAGAGAAGTGTCTCTAAAGGACCACAACACATACACTCACTATATGACACCTACCAAAACTAAACACCTGTTTATAACAAATAATGGATCCATATTTTTTTATGACCATATCATACTTTGTAGCTTAAATATTTTTTTTTTACAAAATATTATAGTAAAAATATATTATTGAGCAGAGCATCAACAATATGTCTATGATTTTACGAGAGGACCGACAGAGATTTACCTAAAAAATTACTTTCAAAACACTTTTTTAACTCATAAAAGAGATTACTCAACTAGCCTATGAACATCAAAAAAATTTTTTGATAAGGATTACTTATCAAACAAGATTTTTGTAGCTTACATTTATATCTTGTCAAGATACAGGTAATATAAAAAAAACCATACCAAAATATTTATATAAATCTCTAGAGTAAATATATATTCTTTAAGTTTCGATAAATCCATAAAACTCACATGTTATTATATATGTACGAATATCTGAAATTTTAATCATGGAGGTATCACTATTATCTGGTGATGACATACATGCCCATCTAGCTGGAAGTTTTATTGCCTTTTCTCAAAGACAATGTAATTAACGTTTAGTTCTTTCTAATAAGCAACGACACCATGGATAATGCTTTGTGTCGGTTTATGTTTTGAGTATTTTATGAATGAGTTGTTTGGTTTGGTTTGCTTTTTTGGATTAAAGCGCAGTCCTAAGCATAGCATCCTTGTAAAAGCATCACCGACTTGCTATTTGAGCCAACCAAAAAAATCCAACTTGACATCCTGTACATAGGATTTAGTGTTTGGGTTACTAGGCAAAATAGGTGTACTTGTTTTTTTTGGTGCAAACAAGCACTTTTGATCAATGATGTTTGTAGAAAATAATTGATTTTCTGAACCTTGTCCCAACAATTTGGACTTTTAGGGGAGTGATTATATAATAATCTTAACCATATAAGTTTAAGAATTACTGATGTTTGTTAGAAATATTAAAATTTTTATATCTTTATCTAATGGTGTAAATTCTATAGAGAGGTTTTTTTATGATATTTTTTAGATGAGGATTATGTTGCACCCTCTTAAAAGGATATAGCGTTATACCTCCCTTAACTAAAAAAATTTGGTGAGACTTACAGTGTAATTTTGGTGTCATTAATAAAATATCGAAAAACTGAGTCACTTAATATGTGCTAGAACACATAATTCCTTATAAAATATAAAAATGACATAATATATATATAAAAAAAAAAGTTCCAAAAGGACATTTATATATACATGGGATATCCAAAAAAAAAACATTGGAATTTATATTCCAAACACAAGCATCTAAGATGCCAGAGTATGACTTAATAGTGTGCAAATGTTGGTGTACAAATTCCCTTACCTTCAATGCATATTAGCTGGCTTCATATCCCAATCGAAGACAATATTTATGTTCAACACCACAAGCCTTTTGGTAGCCAGACACAATAAATTAGAAATCTTTATGCACCACACAAGAAAAGCAATATTCATGCACTTAGAGGTACCTGGTCAAACTGTCTAACTTGTGCATTAATGTAAACTAAAACTTAAAGAGTATTTCATTCCACATGAAGAGCTAGCATTGGTCTATTATGAGAATAAGAGAAAAACCATGAGAGCCACCAGCCACCTTATTAGAATGAACATTAGCTCTTCAATTATTATATATAACTCTATAAAAATGGATATATTTTATGCCAGACATTCATTCCCCATCTAGTGGCGTGTAATGAGTTCCTCTCACCTCTCATAATAACAACAAATAATTGCTCTCAAATAAGAATCTCATAATGAAACTAACATTGATTTGTCAAATCAAATATTATCTAACCCAGCAATTGTGTATTGAACCCTCTAAATCTGATTCATGTCACTAGTTGAGCATCACTATCTCTAGGCTGTTTTGGAGTGAGCAAGGGCCAAGCCTTCAGTATAGGCACCACAAGTGCGAGTTCACAGCTTTGATCATGTTCATGGCCATGTTGTTGAATCTCATGCCACAAATTTCAGCTAACTTTATGGATTTTTTTTGTGCTGCTATCTCTCTCTATTGATTCAGAGATGGCCACGAAAATCCGACAAAGCCATCAAGAATCACAGCTTCAGTACTCGTGTTGTAGTCGTTAAGCTATTACTGATCTGTTGTTGTGGTTTTTTTTCTTTTCTTTTTACTAGAGGTAGAAAGCTGCTGCCAAAAAGCAACTGAAGAATTTGAATAGGTAGTGGGTGTGAGAGTATCAGCCTTATGGCTAGGAGTGGCACCACTGTGCTAAATTCAATCTGCGATTTATTGTTTACTTATAAATAGAATAACAACATAATATGTCTTAAGTAATTTTACTTATTATAACCTATTTTTACTATCATTTTGGTTTACCAGATTTCATTTTAGAGTCTACTAAAGAATAGGATGAAATGAAATCCCATTCGTAGTTTGTTAGAAAGAGTAACAATGATTGACCATCATAAGGAACATAAAATCATATGCTTCATGCATCAAATTAATGGTTGAGATTGATCTTATGTCATAATTAAAAAAATTACATTAATTCAAAACTTTTTGTGCCACTAATCTTTTTATTTTTTTTTTGGTTTACACTAAGTATCTCTATATCATTTAGATATGAGACTAATCATTGTTCATAACAGGAGCAGTAATCGATAAATCATTTTCAATAAGTGCGACTCTAAATATTCGAACTCAAGATCTTTGGTCTATAACATCTTGAGGCTCATCTTGCTTCTATTGAGCCAACACCTTATTAGTTGTGCCACTAATCTTTACTTCTAGCATTATCCAGGTTTACTTAATCTTTACTCCTAATAAACTCTTTCGCTCTCATACTTTAAATACTTTTTACATTTATTTATACTCCCATAAAACTTGCTTGAAAGAAACCACTATCATTGTCAAATGAAAATTAATTACAAACTTGTACATTAAGAAAAGTCAAATTAGGAAACTATCAAAATGGCCAAATTAAAGTTTGGGTAAAACCCATGAGTTAGATGACAGTGTTTTGTGCATAAATTTGCTGTCATCCCATACTCAGAAAGTAATTTATCAGACAGCTTATGACCTGAGAAACAAGAGTAGTGATATTCTTTTATCTACATCTCTTTTAAACACACATATAGTAACATTTCATTTTTACTGAACCTACGAAATTTTGAATTTAACTTACTTCATATTCACATATTATTTTTATAGGTCAATTTTTTTTACATTTCTTACAACTTTTTCTTACCGAACAAATCTTGTAAGACTAACATTTTTCAACAAACTAACACGATATTTATTGAACTTTTGAACGCGCACGGACGCAGCATAATGAGGGACCCCCTTCCTCTCCCCTACAAAAGGAGAGAGATTTTTTGTTTTTTATAATAATAAAAAAAAAAAACAGAAGAGAAAAAGACCCTACAAATACATTAATGTCGATAATTTGTACGGCAGCCGGCAGCGGCCGAGGCAGCGCGGCGGTGAATGAGAATCCAATGCTGATTGCTGAGACTTGACACCAACGAGCACCGTGGGACTCACTGGCCAACGCCATATTGCCCATGTTTCATGCACCTTGTGCCCATTAACGTAGACGTGGAAGTACTTCTCCTTCAACTTTAATTTTTTTTTTTTTTACCATAATTTTTTTTAATGATTATTATTTGGAGGTGGACTCTCATCAAGAAATGTTTGCTTGTTAAAATTATGTGTCTAAGTTTAACTGAAGTTTATATAAATTGCAACCCTCATTAATATGAAATCATGGATAAGACATATAATGACAATCAAACGACTTGTAACCAAGTGATATTAATGTTATTTTCATAATTTGTAAATTTTGTGTTTAAATTTAAAATCACAGCTAAACTACCAAATAAAAGACATACAATAGTAAGAATAACATTTTTCACACAAATATATATAAGATAATTAGTCAAGAGATCTTAAAAAAAATGATATTGCTCATCAAAGAACATATAATATGCAATTGAAAATGTTTAGGAATAAAATAGTAATTTGGTTAAGGTAATGTTAATATTTTGAATCTTAAAGCACTAGTGGTCAGGGTATGCCGAAACTCGAGCTAGAATTAATCTCACATAAAAAGTGTGAGAATCATCTCATAAAAAAAAAAAAAAAGAATAATTTGATTAAAGGTAATTAGGTAAAGGGGACCACAATATTATGTTAGCAAAAAAATAAAATAGCGGACGACAATATAGTTACATGTCATAGTCATTCTTTAATATAGATCATTAGCATTTCAATTGAAGACAGTATATACAACAACTATTAATTTCTAAAATTTTTATTCCACTTTTTCTAATCTTCTATACTTTATGTATTAAATTTCATGTATACAAAAATTACATTAGTAATTAGTATGCGTTTTTTACCAGAATTCAATAAATTTAGATGAATAATACTCTAGCTAAAATTCTTTTGAAAATTGATATAATGTAAACCTTCTAGAAACAGGGATTTGCACATTTTTCTTTTGGCTAAAAAGTGGGTTGAATATATTGACATATAACTTTGTCTATACTCTATGTAGCCATGATTTAACAAATCCTTTCAAAGATACCATTTTGTCAAACCCGTGGGTAGTGGGCCGGTCACATGGTTTTGAACCCGTAAAAGTATATGGGTCTCCACTCTCACCATTTAAATTGGGTTGTCAATATCTAAAATGGCATAAAGCTTGTCTATAATCTAAATACTATTTTGTTAGTATTTAAATTTTTTTTTTCTATTACAGGCTATATAATTATAAATAACCTATTTTTTCTATAATCTTAGTCGACACTGAATTTAACCTATTTTTTTTTTTATAATTTTAGCTGACACTGAATTTAAACACGAAATTTATATGATCGAGTATTTAAAAAAAAAAAAATTATTAGAAGTGTTTTTTTTAAGATAACAAGACCTATAATAATCCTTGTTTTTAAATGTTACAACTTTCACAATTATATAAATGCATACACGTTTAAGAATCTTCACAACAAAATTTCAATTTCAAATTAAATTTTTTATTTTCTTATATTTTCAATTAAAAAAAATTAATTCTATATATTTAACAATAAAAAATAAAAATAAAAATGAAATTATGAAGCATTAAGATAATGAATAGGCAAAAATAGCAAGAATGAATTACATAATAATTCTTCTTAAAATTTTCAAGACACGCACAACAATTAATTCAAAAATTTCTAAAAAAATAAAATTTTGTATTTGAATTCTCGTTTTCTTATATTATCAGTTAAAAGAAGAATAAAATTATGAAGCATTAAGATAATAAATAAGCAAAAATAGCAGGAATAACAAAGAATTATGGTATTAGTTAAGATAATAAAGCAAAATTTACAAGAAAAAGAAAAAGAAAATGTGAGAGAAGGTGCCCATTTTACACATGCCACATGTTATGCACCCCACAAGGCATTAACCAAATTCAAAATTGTACCAAAGATGTAGTCCCCACATGGCTATGCCTTGCCCATAACTAACACTCATGAGGACCCCTCCATTCACATGGGCATGCTTCCTTTACTCTTCCTTAAAACCAACGCTCCTGATTTCTCTCCCACAACCCCCCAAAACGCATCTTGACCGTCCCACTGAATCCCAAGTCTTCCATATGAGCTGGTGACCCTGTCCCAACCTTGTCCCCCAAATGCACCGACAAGTTGCTTTAAAGGTGCTGCTATTTCTACCGACAGCTTAGCTTGCCTTTGTCCACAATTTATGCATTGAAAAAGAATACCAAATCGAATACCCTCTCTTCTCACAACTCCTAACTCCTTTATCTTCTTTCACATCCTATAAAAATACAATCTTGCATTTGCAAAATTCCCACAATTCTAACTCCATTCTTCTCTCACAGGCTTGAGCTTCATCCAAAGGAAATAGCAAGCAGAGACTTCTGAAACTTGACCACTTTTTGGTTTTCTATTCACGACTCTTGGAGAAGTAAGAAACAAGTGGGGCTTGGCATATATTTGGTTTAGATTGGATTGCTTTGGTTTGATTTTGAGATTGGAAAATGGAAAACACAGTGGCTTATGGAAATGATCTAAACCTTAAGGCAACAGAGCTGAGATTGGGGTTACCAGGGACAGAGGAAAGGGAGGAAAAGGCACTGCCTAATGCTATTAGGAACAACAAAAGGCCATTACCCGAGTCTTCTCAAGAGTGTGGATCAAAGAGCTCTAATGCACAAGATGAAGAAAGTGAAGCTGCCCCTCCTGCCAAGTAAGTTATCAGATTAAAAAGATTAAAGCTTTGGCCATTTTGGTTGATGGGTTGTGGAGAAATCTGAATTTTCAACTCATAAATCATTCAAATATGTTTATATAACAGGGCAAAGATAGTTGGGTGGCCACCAATCAGATCCTACAGGAAAAACAGCTTGCAGGAGGCTGAGGGTGCTGGGATCTATGTCAAAGTAAGCATGGATGGAGCCCCTTACCTAAGAAAAATTGACTTGAGGGTTTATGGAGGTTACCCACAACTCCTCAAAGCTTTGGAAAACATGTTCAAGTTGACCATAGGTGAGAATCTATTTTCTTTTGCTTGGGTTTTGTATCTATTTGTATCGGTGCTAGACTACTAGGTGACCAATTTTTGATCTTGAAATTTGACCTGGGTTTGCTTTTTCAGGTGAGTACTCTGAAAGAGAGGGTTACAAGGGATCAGAATATGCACCTACATATGAAGACAAGGATGGTGACTTGATGCTAGTTGGAGATGTTCCATGGGAGTAAGTTCTCTCTCTATCAATGTTTTTATTGACGCCTTTGGTTTGACTATTAGCTATGACTCTCAAGCTCACAGATTTTTTCTTCTGCAGTATGTTCATGACTTCCTGCAAGAGGCTAAGAATCATGAAAGGATCAGAAGCTAGAGGTTTGGCTTGTGGGGTTTGAGAAACTAGCAAGTTTCTATCAAGAGGAAAATCGTTTTGGTGTCAAGGAAAAAAGCGTTCTTTCAGCTTGGGTTCTCGGGAAAACAAATGGATTTTGAATCACTCTACCATATCAGAATCCTATCTGGGGTTGGACACTCTAAAATAGGGAGATGGAAGATTATAGTGTAGTTTCTTTTCTCAAGTTTGGCAACAAAATTTCTGGTTATTTCAGCATCCTTGACAAGAGGTGCTATGCTATTGTTTCCACTGATCCTCTCAGATGAGAAAGTTCATAGAGACCAATTCGGTTCAAATGAACTGTTGTACAAGAGGGGATAAAAGAGCTTGATATCTTCATTCAAGTTTTTGTTTTGTTATCAATTCAAGATACATTGTAATACATCAAATATTCATATGTATAATTTGCTTATGATCTGAATGAACATATAATTAGTTATGTGTGTGTCACTTCCAGATTCTGTTCTCTAATTGCATCTAAAATCTCTACATGTTTAATATGAGAAATTTTCAGAAATTTAGATAGATGTAAGCTATGACTGAGCTTTATGGCCACGGAAAAGATCACAGGTTGAAATTGATGGTCCACTATGTTTTGGTGTCTTTGGAAATAGGAATTTTGAAGCTTTCTGCATCTGTGTGCCACAGTCCCACACATTCAGACTTTGTTCTCTTTCAAATTACAATTAGAATTTCATAATGTTTTAATTTCTGTCAAGTTTCAGACTTATAACTTAGTCATGGCCAACAAGAAAAGCGTATGAGTTATGACTTCAGAGGCTCACAGATTGAAGCTGGTCCACTCTAGAAAACATGTTTTGATTTGATATCAATACAGATCTTTGAGATATGTCATTTATCATGTGTGTATATGGTTCATTTCTTCACTAACTCTATCTGCACACAATCACTACCCCATAAGTTGAATTCTCATTCAAATCTGACTGAAAGTTGTGGTGTAAATTATGTTAGTCTATAGATATGATGGGTGAGAGATCAGGGAAAAATTGATTGCCGGTTGGTACAAAGAATCTTCATAATATTGATCTGACATCTGACTTGGGAACTACAGAAAGATAATGAAGAAACAACGTAGAAGACGGGATTGGCCTTGGAAATTTAAATAGCCAGAAGTGAGCGATTTTTCATTTTTCATATTCTTAAAACCATAGACCAGGGAGCAAATGTGCCAGAATCTTTTGTATAGAATTCAATTACTTGACCAAAATTTGGTTGGAGAAGAGATTAGTTTTGTTATACAACACTAAAGATACTCATTTTTCACTTTTTTTTTTTTTATAAAAAAAGTAGAATTATTTTTATTATCCATCTTACCAATTTCAACATTTAAATCAATGCAGTCAAAGCTGTTTTAATCAGAAATGGCAGCTCTCCCTGCCATACTAATTTGACCAAATGACTGAATAGGTTTTAAGCAGGAATCAACACATGGCTATATACTGTTGACATTTTTGAGTGGGTATCATCTAAACTTTCATGTTATGGAGAGTGTTATTTTCATGTTGAGTGTGTCACTTTTTGTCTAAAATGCCTAAGGTATTTGGATTTGTATCACTCTACTTTATATACTTTTTGTTTTATTCATCTTTAACCAATGTGAGACTTGCTCCAACTCTTTTATTTTTCCAACACTCCTCATCAAGTATTTTGATTTGTATCACTCTACTTTATATACTTTTTGTTTTGTTCATCTTTAACCAATATGGGACTTGCTCCCACTCTTTTATTTTTCTAACACTCCCCATCAAGTCTAACTAACATTTTTGTCCCAGTTGTGACTTGCCATTTTTAATTATTTAAATCTCAAATTGAGCTTGTACTTCAAGCTTTGAGCATCAGAAGCCATAGGTCTGCTTTGTTTTTTTTTTGTCCTTTGGGCTTGTGCTCATTTTTTCTGTGATTTTCCTAGGGACTTGGATCGAACTAGACTGTTAAGCCATGTGGGCTCTGATACCATGTTGACATTTTTGAGTGGGTGCTTAACAATGAAGACAACACTTTCTCAAAATATGAAAGCTTGAATGGGGCCCACTCAAATATATCAACATATACATAGGTACATAACAACAATCACTGTATTAGGGTAAAACAACGTTCACCCCAAGATTTATAAAGGAACTCAGTTTCTAAGGTAGTGTACATTCTAAAGCATAGGAATAGAAGATTAAACTTTATTTCTCAATGTGCTTTTTATTTTGGCTTAATTATAATTTTGGTCCTCCTATTTTAACTAGTTGAACGTTTTGATCCCCCTTCTTTAAAAATGAACTATCGAGTCCCTTTATATTCATAAAATGTACAAGTTTAGTCTATTTATCTTTAAGTCAAAATTCTTAGGTTTATTTCAAGGTGTAAAGTTCTCTGATTCATAATCCCACCGTTCAGATTGAAGAGCTGCGTCTTGTGAATTTTTCCATTAAATTTCAGCCTGATCTAACGGTGAAAAAGTCTAAATTTTTGGTTAGATGAAAACTTATAGTTTTGGTATTTTGGATTGAGTCCCACCGTTAGATCGAGCTAAAATTTAGTGAGGAGGTTCACAAGATGTAACACTTCAATCTGAACGGTGAGATTATGAATCAAAGAACTTTACAACTTGAAATAAACCTAAGAATTTTGACTTAAAGATAAATGGACTAAACTTGTACATTTTATGAATATAGAGGGACTCAATAGTTCATTTTTAAAGAAGGGGGACCAAAATGTTCAAGTGGTTAAAATAGGGGACCAAAATTACAATTAAGCCTTTTATTTTTTGTTCTTTTTTGTTGGGGAGTCGTAAAAAGTTGAAAGTAAAACTATCACTCCTGTTGGGTTCTAAAGTAGAAAGTAGAAACTATGACACAATGAAATGTTACTCAGTAAGTAGTAGATACTTCACTTCCAATCAATCTCTCCTCCCCACAAAAAGAGTAGTAAATTATATTCCCGCCCTAAGCTTTGACGGAATCATACAAGTCTCTTGTGACTTGTCTCGTTTCTAAGATTATATAAATGCCCCTTATTTTAAACTTCTACACTTCTTGTTGACTCATTGACTTGAATAATACAATTTGATAACAAATTTATACAATTATTATATTTTTTAATTTAATTACCTAAATATTATATTACAATTTTAAAAAAAACTTAAAAACTAAAAAAAAAAAATAGTGAAATGGGGTCCACCGGACACGTAAGTTGCCCACTGGCATATCTTCACTAGACACGCCTAGCTAGTAGCAGGCATGTCTCAACAAGTATCCAAACTTTCTTTCCCCCTTAGAGGTAACATAAATTGGACACGTTCACTACTTCTATCAAACAGTTGACACACATAATGTGAAGTTAAAATCATTTTTGGGTCTTTTTCTTCCACTTTAGACCAAAACCTATGAGACACGCCAATTGCCAGTCGGCGTGTTGGGTGGGGACACGTCAGCTGGCAATTGGTCCGTCTGATGGGCCCCACTTTGCTGTAGTTTTTTTTTTTTAAGTTTTTAATTTTTTAAAAACTATAATATTTAAATAATTAAGTTAAAAAGTATAATAATTAAATAAATTTATTGCCAAATTGTAATATTCAAATCAATGAATCCGTCTTGTTTTCTCAATTATTGCTAAGTTTCTTTATTTTATATTTTAGGGATAAGGACGCTAAGGTCCTAAATTCTTTTTTAAAAAGGATACTTTAGTGTAGAAGGTATATGCTTTGGTACTGTTAAGGTCTAAAGAGGTGAAATTACTAAAATATTTTTTAGCATTATATAATTATTTTATTTATATATTTGATTATCATGTATAAAAAATATTATTATTTGTTTAATATACAAATATCATAATCAAATATAAATAAAATATTACATAGTATGTAGAAGTATATTAGTTATTTCAGTCAGTATAGCATTTACTTACTTAGAGCTCCATTTCTTTTGCACTTAACTGTCTTTTTCTCTGCTTTCGAAACTCGGGAATAATTTTTCCCTAAATACAACATAAGCCTACTTTATTTTATGTTTAGATGTAAAATAAGTATTTGCAATTTTGAAATAAGAAAAGCGTTCGCTCTTGAATATTATATTTTAGTAATAAAATTATACATTTATCATACTTTTTAATTTAATTATTTAAATATTATAATTTTTAAAAAATTAAAAATAATTTTTTTTTTTGAACTTGTGAGGACTATAAGTAATCATGTGGCGTGTCCGTAGAACATGCCAATAGCCAATTGGCAAGTCCCTTATTGTCACATTTTTCTTTAATTTTTTTTTTATTCTTATAAGCAGCTAAAGAAAGGACATGTTGTGGGGCTACTAGCGTATTCAACGTGGACACGTCATATGGTCACTGGCGAGTTTGGTGGTCTCAACATGTCTGTTATGCTTTTTTTTTTTTTTTTNGTAAAATTGTTTCTGAAATACTATATTCTTGTCAAGGAGCCCTATGTAATTTTGACAAATATAAAGGGAGGTATATGTAGTTTTAGTAACGAAAATAAACAAGAAGAGGGAAAACACTATTGGCTTCTAAATCTCAACACTTACAAATAGTAGTTCACAAACTTTTTCTATTGTAGCTTTAAGTTTGTCCTTTTGTTAGATGCCTTTCCAGGATATGTCTAACCATAAAATCTATACTATGCAGACATTAGTGGTTGTGATAAATCATTGTAACCTTTTTTTCTCCTAGAATATCTTATCGAGCAATGGGAAAATCTTTTGATTTGAGTAAACACAGTTTTAGACTAATATTTTATTTGAAGTTTCCATTAAGAAACAATGGCAAGACACATGTAGTTAGGTTCATTACTTTCAGATTGTGTCTAGCTTTCATCAGATTATAAGCTGCACATAAGGTTATCTCTATAGATGTCAGTATATTACTGCTTTTTAGAACAGTTTGTGGTGTATAATGTGATTAAACATGCTATAGGTTTATAAAATAATAGCTAATAGACAAGGCTTTATGCACAATATTCAGAAAATAACCCATATTGTCAGACAACTACAGCAGTTTATGGCAAGCTCACAGTAAGTGTTCTGCTAAGAAACAAATACCTTTTATTTGAGTCTACTCAGGTAGTCACATAAAATATATAGGCAAACAGGAGTTTTAGATCCCTCATCTCAGCAAAGTTTAGGGAATCATATATGGTGTGAAGAAAGACGAGAGCAAAATAATCTGAATATGAATATAATATTAAAACTTAAAATAAGAGTTCTCATCCAGATTACTGATTTTTTTGCAGTGGGAGACAATGAGATCTTAAGCCAGTTATTGCACATCTTCAAACAATGATGTTTCAAAGTTCAAACTGTTTTTGACAAGAGAATATATTTTTGTTTTTTGGCCAACGTGACAAAAGGACATATGCTCACGTTCATGTGCTCCCAAAGAATTACATGACATGTTTCACAAGATAATGTCGCTAAAGGATATTTTATCACTGCAGTGGTTNTTTGAGTCTACTCAGGTAGTCACATAAAATATATAGGCAAACAGGAGTTGTAGATCCCTCATCTCAGCAAAGTTTAGGGAATCATATATAGTGTGAAGAAAGACGAGAGCAAAATAATCTGAATATGAATATAATATTAAAACTTAAATAAGAGTTCTCATCCAGATTACTGATTTTTTTGCAGTGGGAGACAATGAGATCTTAAGCCAGTTATTGCACATCTTCAAACAATGATGTTTCAAAGTTCAAACTGTTGTTGACAAGAGAATATATTTTTGTTTTTTGGCCAACGTGACAAAAGGACATATGCTCACGTTCATGTGCTCCCAAAGAATTACATGACATGTTTCACAAGATAATGTCGCTAAAGGATATTTTATCACTGCAGTGGTTGCATGAACCAAATTAGTTATTGTTTTTATCATTACCGTTATGGTGTTTCCAAACTTATAAAAATAGAAATAAAATATAAATAATAACAATATATTAAAAAAAATTAGAAATGTAACACTAAAATAAGACTTATATATCTCGTTTTCTTTAAGATAATTCACGCCTTTGTGATTCTTAGTATTTCCACCAAGTATAACAAATTCTAAACGCATTATCTCCAAGATACAACATACCAGTAATCACACCGTTCTATACAAATAGAAAAAAATTGAAATATATGTGTCTCATTCTGATACCACATCTCTAATTTTCTCTAACATATTGTTATTATTTATATTTTATTTCTATTTTTGTAGGCTTGGGAACAACATGTTATGGTAAGAATCAAGCAGATATTGCCTAATATCGGATATCATGCTTACTAGTGAGGCATAACAAAAGGAAATATCTAATTAGAATTTTAATTGTTATTTTAAACTGAATGTAAGCTGTTAATTAACAGTTTTATCATGAGTTGTTTGACTCATTCTATGTTGCCATGTGTAGCTGTAGCAAAAGGGAGATTTATTTCCAATGGGCAAGAAAAATAGGTAAGGACTAAAGGCAAAAATGTTAACAAAGATGTCCTGCAATTTTTGCTTTAAGAAAAACAAAAAAAAAAGTTGTCCTGATTAGCACTAATAGAGCTGAATTAACGTGCCAACAAAATCAAACTAGGATCTGAGCTGATATAATTTTATTTGTCATGACTAAGTCCTTCATGAGCTAGAGAATTTGAAGATATCAGAGTGATATTGCCAAACAACCATGAGAGATTTTTGAATAAGTGAAAATCTTAATGATCATATTCATCTTTTCCAATATTATTCTAAATTATAATCAGAAAGTCATGTGGAGTGTAGCATTGCATCATTTTCTAAGGATCTTTGAAGGTCTAAGAAATATCATATCCTCCAAAGGAAATCCAATATAAAATGTACGCTTTCTGTATGTTTATGTAGCATATCTCCCATGACAAGCTCACAGACACCCCTGTCCAGCTCAATACAACTTGACCTTTTGTTTTTCCTTTTAACTTAATCCTCCTTGATCATGCTATTGCACAAAATAATATAATTACCGAAATCATTGCGGCTCAATCTCGATCTAATTGGGATTCAACATGTTGCATGATCCTGTAATGAAAATCTTGAAGGCCAATGATACAAATGTAATAGGAGGATCATTTCAAAGAAATGGCTTCTTCATGAGCTAGCTCATGATTTGCAAAGCAGACAATCATAGTACTATCACAAAGAAATTGCTCGAGGGGCCATTTTAAAATATGGACAAGCTTTTTCAGTGTTTCCCTAGCTATTTGCAGTACATGTCTATTATTGTTGATGAAGTAAAGCAACATTTCCATCTTTCACAATCTACTTTCTCACATTCTATATATGAACAAGTCTATATAACAGCTTTGAGCAATTAAACCAATGAGCAAATCCACATTCCAGAACAAACCCACATAAAAATTTTCCGACTTGCTTAGACCCTCATTTGCCAAGCTAAGAGGCATGGTTGAGTCCATAAATATTTGGATAAACCAATATAAGACAATTAAGGCTATCTCAAGGACGAGTTCAGAAGAATACGGACATGGATGACTTTCAAAGAATTGAGAGAGAGGATCAGAAACTGTACATGTTTTGAAGGCAGTGATTTATTGATTTCATGGCGCCAAAAAGTTAACGGTCGAATGTGAATCGTCACGTGTGCCTGTGATTTGAAAATGAGATGTGGGCTTAAGGAACCAAAACCCCGCAAGAGTCCATTGAGGCCAAACCAAACTGGGACTTCAAAGCAACTTCTCTATTAATTTTCTTTTTGTTCCCCTTGATTTTGTATCTTCTTAAAAGACTCTAACACCCTTAAAAACATTAGCAAAATAAATAAAGAGCATGAACCCTAAACCCTAGAAACCTTTAACCGGCCTAAAGTCTAAAACCCTAGAAACCTTACTGTCAAACTCAAATTCTAGTGCTTCAGTTTAATTGCGTAATATATATACATAGAATGTTTAAAAAAAAAAAAAAAAGATAGGTTCACGCATTTTAAAATGGAGTACAATTAATTTCATACTAAAAATTAAGTTTTAGAATGAAAACGTGTGCAGATTTAATGTAAGTGTAAGAAAAGTAGTGGAAATACACCAAAGGAAATTTCTAAGGGATTTCATATTCTTGGTTTTGATATGATTTTGATCAGAGTCATGTTACTTGCACTCTTTTTTACACCATTCTTATACTTGAGGTCTATCAGTGATATATACGTCATGGATATGTATTAAACGCATTATATCCTTGTCCCATACGTATCCGACACTGGTAAGCCGGCCATTCTCAAATAGTATCGATGTTTCCTAAGTCTATCCTTCACTCATCTTCTTCTAACTTCTAATACAAACCTTGATTCTTCTTGTTCTTGTTCTTGTTCTTCTCTCTTAGGAACCCATTTCCCCTGATCTTTTCTTGTATGCTTTTAGTTCCTGTGATTCTATTGGACTTTACTCAATTTTATTGAACCCTCTCTTTCTCTTCGAAGTACATGCAACTTTCTTGCACCAAATGTGGGTTTCCGCTCTTACTCACTATTTCTTAGACAATCCTTTCGTTATGATTCGCCTCTTGAACATCTTTGTGGGCTGCTACTTCCTCTTCTTGCACAATGACTATAGAATCATGGTGGTGGGGCTTGGTATAATCAAAATTATTGCTAGGCTACTGCCTAATATATGGCTCCGTGCACTGATTTGGGTTGCAATTGGGATTCCTGTGCTTTGTTTGCAAGCAGCTATTTTATTTATGTGGGAGAATTAGCAAGCATGACCAAGTTTGAAGACTTAGCAAGATGTTTGCGTGTAGATTAGCTGTTGTAGTCAATGGAGTTGGTTCAGTTGGTAAGAATCAAAATCATTTATTTGTAAGACTTAAGTTCAAATTTCACTACTAGCTATAAGTGTCATTGTAAGGCTTCAACGTTGAGACTTATGACATGCTCTAACCTTAAAATATAATAACTTACTCTCACCCTAAACTTTTTTTAATTAAAAAAAGATTACCTTATGTAAGAATTGATTCACAAAAAATTTACCAAACATGTATTGGATAAAGGCTGTATTAGATTACATGAGTTTGCATGATCTTATTTCTTTCTAATGTTAAGCTGGAAAAGTACTTGGATAAAATCATGAACACTATCTTCTTTTGTCAAGCATATTTATGCTACAAACAGAGAGTTCTGTATCTATCATCTTTGATGTGCCGCAAAGTAGCTATCACCTTGCTCATATGGTGGAAACTATCATGACTCTTTAGGACTCTACTTATGTTAATTATTTGTTTGTTGACTTTAATGTATATAATTAACGAAAAGACTAGGTGTCCAAGGTAATGCCCAGGAACATATGTCAATGTTTTAACCGCTTGATAAAGGTCATCATTACACGAGAAACAATAGCTACAAATTCCAAGCCTTGGATCATCACCCTAAAAGGGACTAGTATAAATGTAACAAAATGGATGATGAAGACTGCTATTCTAGCAACAGTTGAAACTGTGGTCCACTTTCAAACTTATGATAAGACCTATTATCTGTACATTGATTAGCCCTCGGACAATAAATTACAGAAATCACCAGAAATAATGACACAACAAAATTTAAATTACATTCTGTTATACAATCCTAATGATGACCATAAGGCAGGAGATATGTCTCAGATCTCTGGATAGCACAATCTCAGAGGCACATCTGATAGACCTGTTCGTTCACAACTCTACTCTGATAGCTCCATGCTCACTGTATCAACAATTTCCGGAACGATAAAAAATTCAAGCTTATGCTTTTGAATTGCAAACAAATGATCGGAACTGAAATTTTTGTTTTGGTGGAGGGCCAGAATAACTTGGCTAAATACAGCCTTTGCAAAAATTCAACTTTCACCACCAATGATCCTCTTACACAGCTCAGATCTGAAGTTACTTGTGTTGCAAGAAATCTACCATCTCGAGTTCTATCAGCAACTAAGTCTCACACTTCAGGCAGATTCATCACACTCTTCGCTCTGACTATCATTCTGATTACTGTTATAGTCAGGTGGTGAATGGTCAGAACTTTGGCCAGGAAGAACCAACACAGAATGGCTTTGTACAACAGTCGGTTCTTTCCTGTCCATGGTTTCCTCATCAGGAGGTCTATCAGCTGAATGCATGTACAATAAACCAAACTTCTGTCCATGAGTTAGTCCTGGGCAGACACCCTGCGGGATTACAACAAAATACTTAAAATGAAATAACTGTTCCAATAAACATCAAAAAATCAGAAAAAGAAAAAAAAATGTTCCCAGGGTAAACAATTAAACCACTTTTCAACTTCATAAAATATACAGAATAAGAATAGAAAATCTGCTGTGGAACCCCAATCTGAAGCTGGTAACTTAATATCTGAACTTACTTATTTAATAAATCAGAGTGAATAAATTAATGTATCACAAGTCCTACAGAAATGATGTAATATTCAGTTGCACACTGCAAAAGGAGGAGGAAGGGTTCTAGAAGGATGGCAGGAAAGAGTACAAAGCACTCACCTTGATCAGACCTGATGCAGCAGTTGACTCAAAACTAAAGGAGTTCGACATATACCCAGATAGAGTCTGGGTCCCATAACTATCATTTGATTCTAGCAGATCATTTTCAGTCTCCGACATAAAAGATTTTTGTCTTAAATCATCGCTTCTACAATAAGCCCCGCGGTATAAACAATGTTCCCTCACTAGAGAAATTTGAGGTGTAGCAGGCAGTAAATGACCTTCAGTACTGAATATGTATCTGTCCCATGGTGTAATGTAGAAAGAATAAGTAACTTAACATTTTGGAAATAAGTTGTGCTAGTCAATCGTAATTACCATACATTAATGCACTTACTTGTATGGCCCATTTTCCACAAGGCTATCAGGACCCACAGCCAAATCAAAAAGAAGCCACAGATACTTGACCTAATTATAATACAGATTATTTGCAGCATGTCTCTCTAAGAAAATATATATTAGGAGAAAGTAAAAAATGAATGACAGGTAAAATCTTAGGGATAAAAAATGTAGAATTTCTCTTTTTTTTTTTCCCCCATAAAAGAGGAAATCTTATTAAGAGCCAAAATGAATAAATAAAATGCAGAGTTGTTACAAGGGAAGACCAATTCTTCATTGATCAAGCCTTATCACTTGAGGCACATTAGAAGAAACTGAAAAGCCATGATGCCATACAGTAGTAACAATGTTATATCTCCAAACTCATGGCAAGTCATACCCATTAGCCATTTCAGTATGATAAAGAACCATTTTTGTTAGAAGAGGAGACTCCTGAGGGCAGACTGATAGAGGGAGGGAGTATGCAAAAGGAACCACTCAGCCAGTTATATTTTGACTTTGATGAGGCCATTGGGTCTGTTTAGCGAATAATTGGTGTGCCCTCAGAGCATGGATAAATTTCTTTTGATTAAGTTCAGAGGTTTGGCAAGAGTAATGCGAGTAGTGTTATGGCAATGTGCTAATCATGCTGTCTTTTGTTATCTTTGGTTGAACCAAGAGGGGCATGAAATTCTAACCATTCAGCTAAAGAAAATACTTCCACATTATTATGTAATGCCAAAGAGAGATGATTGAGAATACCACCCAAACCACGCTCATTCCTAGCACTGCAACACAAATCCCTGCTAACTTAACGATCCCTCCTACTGTCACCCACAACGGACCACGTAAAATCTCTCATAAGTTTCTCAATCCTATTAGAAACACCAATTCGAAGTTTTGAACCCTGACTGATCTATCCAACTATCTTCATAATGATCTTCAATAAAACAAAAATGAAAGAAAAGATAATTATTTAAATTATGTTGAATTGACTCTTACGGTCTCAGCTAAGAAGAAACTCTCCATGTGATCTTCCTGCTGGTGATACTCAACATCTGAAATATGACAATATCCACATGGGCATCGGGTCCCATACTGCAAACTAGCAACTATATCCCGTCCAGTATCAAGATATCTAGATCAGACAAAATTAAATTTCATATCAAGAAAGTATAAATATAGCCAACATTTAATTTTGGATAAAAGAATAAATTTATAAAAGAGAAGTAGAAATAAATAGGAAAACAATATATCCTCCTGAACAAAAACACTAAAGAAGAGTACAGTGAAAAAGACACATGCTTATTAGTGCAACAGAGCTCTCCAATCCCTTTGAAAATTTGACAAGGAGATTCTCTTAAAGATGCTATGGGAAGAGCACCAAAGATAGGTCATAAACACAATTCTATCATACAATAGTTCTAAGGATAACAGATGATCCTTAAATATAAGAGTATTTTGCTCTAACCAAATATACCAAAGAACAGCATAAGCTACACATCGCCATAGAGTTTTTCCCTCCTTACTCCTGCCAAAACATCTAAAACTAGTCAATGGGAGCTAGGCCTGTTCGTCGGTCGGATTCGATCGGTTTGGAGGACATTTTCATCCGACCGAGTGTGTAAAAATTGAGGAAATGCAAACCCATCACCGACCAAAGCAATCTTGGAACCGATAGAATCGGTTTCAAGTGGATTGGGCAGGTTTATTCGGATTGGGCCGGATGTATGAATTACTGTTTTTTGAAGAAACTGTTATGGGCTTTGTATGGGCCAACTCTGGTCCAATTGAAATAACAACAGCAATTAGCCCAAAAAATATCCAATTCCAGAAAAATGACAGCCCAAAACAATTAAAAAAAGGACAAAATGGTCTACTGTACATGACAAAATGGTCTACTGTTTGAAGTGCAGGTTGATTCGAAGAAAACTTCACAAGCTCAGAAACTCGAGCAGACACCGATTGGCGACTCGCATATGCCTTCTCTTTCAGTGGGTTTCTGAACGAAATGAATTATGAAAGTGTGAAATGAAATCTCCCCTTCGAGTTTGTGAAAGAATGTTGCCCCAGTGTTGAACACACCGTTTAATGAAGGAAAAAAATCCCTTACTTACACTACTTGGTTGGTTCGGTTTTATTCAGTTTTACTTAGTGAAAACCGAACCAACCAGTCTAAGCTGAAATCTTAAATCTCAGCCATCTGATTCCGTCCGCCTTTCATCTATAACCGATGGATTGGCATCAAATTGGTCCGGTTCGGTCAGGTTGTTATGGGTTAGTCGGGTTATGTACACCTCTAATGGGAGCTGCTTCAAATCTGAAGGACACACCCAACCTTATCCAAAAGCTCCAAACAACTTATTCCAGATAAAGTGGCTGTTGGAAAGTGTAAAAAAGTGGAGCAGCTGTTTCCAAGCGAACGCCAGACATAAAAGGATCATTTAAAAACCAAGCATCAAGCAGGAAAAATTTGGTACCCAACCTGAATGTAACAGGCTTATATAAAGAATTCCATCTCCTGTATCTCCAAACAAATTGGTGCCACATGTCTGCCTGTCAGCTAAGGTGCCCATTGGCACTCACTAAAACTACACGTCATATGAACTGCCCTTCTCCACAGGTTTTCTCCTTGCTGCACAAGTGAAAACCAGTTTCCTAACAAGAAATGTCAAATCTCCACCAATATATAAAACAGAACTCCCCAGCTAAGATGATCATAAGCCACATCCACATCCATCTTAGAAATAACACCAGGATCACTGTGTTTTCTGCAACCATATTCAACCTACCTGATAACTCTTTGGAAACGTTTATGTATACACAACCCAACAAAAGGGTCTGTTCCAGAATAATACTCTCCAACAAATCTTAGAAAAGCTATAGGAAATAATCCTGATCAGGAGCTGTCACCATTTAAAATTTCTCTCCAGCCAGTCATTGTGGACCAACAGAATTTTTAATTTTATTAATCATAACAGGATTTCTTCAGTCTATAAACATTTAAAGCTCCCTTATACTGTCTGCAGTTCAAACACAGCTTTTTCCAATTAAAAATGTCATGATGGTTGCCTTCTTGTCAATAAAAATTCTTGTGAGATACACTACTTTTTATCATTATTAATCCAACATGAAAAGTAACAGCAAATTTTCATACTCTTTATTTTTCTGAACATTGACAAACAGTGCAGGAAGAAAGGAAGTTATAACAGTCATTTCAGTATTTGTTATAAGAATTTCTTTAAAAAAGAAAAGGCCTAAAGCAGATATGAGCATACCTAGGATCTCTGGTAGCTTTGTACAGCCAATAAGTACTCTCTATCAACTCTGGCCGCAGTGGGTAACTTTTCTGCCCATGCTGAAAATAAGAAAAATGTGCAACAGTTCATAAATATTAGAAACAATCAAAAGAAAATCTCTCCAAAAGAAATGACTATAAGATACTTTTCCATTGGCAGGATGATGTAAGCCTTAGACTTGGGCAAATGTAAATGATGGCCAAGGATCATTAGCTTTAGGGTTGCACAGATTGAATGGATGTTTATCTCTTAAATTGGCCGAAGATATAAAAGATGCCTTTATACTCGAATTGCCATTAACTGCTTAACTGGTTGAAGATATAACACTTAGACAATACCAAACTTGTTGATTTCATCATAACTAAAAACCTAGATATTGAGTAGTCTTAGTATCAAGACTTGTTTAGTACATTGGAATGGGATCACAGATTTTTCAAGCTAGAAGTTTATTTAATAGCAGCTCATTTCAATTCAGGTGCACTGGATCACCAATAGACAAGAATTATACTGATTAGAAAAAATAAAAATAAAAAAAAGAAAAACAAATGAACGCTTAAACTATACTAAAATATGAGCATTTTAACACCCAAATTGGCCCTCATATGGTAATATTACCTGAACACTGAGGGTAGCAAGATTAAAACCCTCTGGTGTAAAACCATATCTTCTCCAGACACTAAAGAAGGCAGCATGAGTACGAATTGCAGGATCAATATCACCAGCCAAAACCTTGCAAGAATGTACATGTTTATATGCTTTAAATTATCCAGGGTCAATTACATATACCACATAATGTTAAAAACTCAAAAAAGAAAAACCTGAAGGCCAGGCCAGAATGCCTGCAAACTGTTAAACAATGGCCAGACAATAGTGGCCGAGTCCATATTCACTTCTACATACCTACAGACATAAACCAAATTCCAAGTTTCAAACTTGAGATTCCTTTTAAACATAAATAAGGAAGAGTTCTAAAGAACAACAGATGAGAGATCAAGTGTCTGTACAGGGTGGCAGATATAGCCACAAGCTTTTACCAAGGGTCGTTGTAAAGATAACGCATGGCAGCAGCATATGCTTCTTGAAATATATATAAGTACTCCTCATCTCCAAATAATAAATAGGCCTGAAATGATGTCATGCATGGAAAATAAAATAAGAGAATGCATCACCACTTACTGTTATTAAGCAACAAAATAAAGAAGAAAAAAAACAAAAGAGGGTGGCTTAGCACCATATCTTTTTATATGAATAACATCTTATAAGACAGCAGCAAATTATAAAGGGCTGATAAGCAAGCATAAGAAGGTTGGCACCCAGGAATGGAGTAAATTTCTTTAATATGTATGCATATACAAATAGGACCAATATCATGTTAAGTAGACACACACACACACACACATATACATACATATATGGGTGGGGATCAATTGACACCAGTGTAAGATTAAGTCAATCCTACACCATTGAATAACTTTTTATAGAAAGTGGCTTTTATAAAATCCACCATTGCATTAAATGTTTTCATCATGTTGATGATGCCCATCAAATTTCACAAAAATTTAAAAATTGGTTGGAACTTCATTGGATTATCTTATTTTAATATATAATATGCTTTTAAAATATATGCAAATATCAATAATTTGATTAGGCACATACGAATGTTCAATTTATCTAAAATTTGGCATGCATGGTCAACACAATAATATCTCATAACCACAATCCCTGCCACTAACCTTCAATAGATACTCATAAAAAGAGTCAATACTAGTTCCTATCCCGGCATCCTGCAAAATAATAAAGAGGCAGCCAAAATTGTTGATTTACAAAACCAGGAAAAAACTGTCTCTTTCAAAACTTAGATTTATCCAGAAGGAGAAAATGATCAATAGCAACAATAACAAGATGAATGACAATATTTAGCAACTATCAAACAATTAAAAAAATAAAATAAACTTCCTCTATCATCATATTTTGCATATCTTATGCAGCATCATATGGATAATTATACAAATTACAAATCTAAAAGATAATAGATAAACCAAGAATATATACAATTTGAATGCTCCAATAATAGACTAAGCCATCTAGCCTGCGAATTAGCAACATAAAAACCAGCTCTGAAAGAAAAGCAGTCAGATAAGCTCAAGTTATTCTCCCTCAGAGCCTGAGGTATGGTCACCAACCACCATTAGACACCTCTTTCTTTTTCCTTGTTTGTACTACAAAATTGTTAGCCACATCTAATTACCTTCTTTCTCTATCATTTTTCCACCCCATAGGCCCCTTAAGTTCTTGTTACAAGGAAAAGGCCAATTGTCACTAGTTTTATGCAAAATTGTCACAATCTGGCCAAATCAAATTAATCTTACACTATATGACCCAGGAACACAAAATAGGAGCAGGAATCAAAGCAATATGTTTGGAAAAGAAAGAAGTACAGCACCACATTCAATATACTTTACATATCTAATTATTTCAAAATTCAGTTTTAAAACAAAAATTATAGATAAAATAATGTTGTTAATCATCATAACTTCAGATATAAATTTACATTTCCTCAGAACCCTTGACAATGTAATTTGTGTCAAAAGAAATGTAAACTTTACCTTTTGTGTCCATTCACCTGTAAAAACATTAATATGAGCACCAACCAGATTAAGCTTTGAGCGCCGTGCCCAAAGTCCACGCACTGCATTTTTGGTGACTTGTTCAAAAACTGAATGTTGACAATGGACAAAGAAAGGACTATAAGTGTTATAACTCCCTCCTTCGGGAAAAGGATAAAGGATAATTAAATTGATAATGGAAATGAAAGGCCAAACAAGCACGGCACATGATAAATTAATGAGGAAAGAGGGCAATGGTAGCACTGAAGATACAGTGCCAAACAAGAAAATGTTAATCTTGTGAGCAATAATTGAGAACGGGGAATTCAGCCAAGATTACAATAATAAGAAGTAGGACTTGTGACTAGAGACATTAAAACATGTTAACAAGTTGGCAATCTTTAATTGATACAGAACAAGTAGAGGTAACATGCAAAAGATGACAATGAAGGCATGCAGTGACTTGAATAACTGAGGAGATGGATATCTTCTAGGATAGAAAACTTAATTAGCATCCAAGTATACACATAATTTTTCAATCGCACCAACAATAAATGATCAATACATTTCAGCAACAAAGACTACAAGATATTATTATGATTTCAGGTAGAAACCTACACTAAACCACTTCCACTCAACAGGATAAACTCTTTTTTTTTTTTTTTTTTTTGTAGTTTTTTTTATNTTTGGAGTAGTTTTTTTGAATGTGTGAGCAACACAACCCATGAATTGATCACTTTATGCATCTGAAAAAGGTTGCATGGAGAAAATAAAACACCAAATGAGTCATGAAAAGCAAGATATGATCTAACCTATTATTCTGTAGTCATAGAAACAGTTTTTGCATGTATACAATTTATTGCACTAATTGATGATGAATCTAACAACCATTTCAAGAATCTAAGAGAATGGTCGATACTGATTAATTCTTTTATTTTATAAAATTTAGTCTCCATAACCTCTTTAATCCAAAAGCCATATGCTGATCTACACCACAAGAAGTCTTGATAACAGGCAAGGCTTCCAGATATGCCATCTCAAAAGGATTTTGTGTTTTTATTTTTTTCAGGTCACAACCCTGACTTTTAGTAGAAAATTAAGTGAATTATGATAACATGTCTATACTGGAGGCTATACTGGAGGAAGATTCTAGAGAAAGCAAGAGTTAAAAGACACACTTACTGGGATCATTTGTCAAACGGCTTAGAACTCCAAATTCAAGAGTTAAGGTCCCACCACCTGCTGTTGAAGTTATCTAAGCAAGAAAGTATTGATTTTTAGATCGATATGAACACAAGAAATCAAATGAAGGTATAGGAAAAATAAATTAGCAGTGAGTCTAACAGATAGTAATATACAAATTTTTTAACTTAGTTGAAATTCTAGTTCTCAACTGGATGGTATTCATGGAATTCTTGTTTTACTTATTTTCCTTCTTGTTTTTATAAGCAAAAGATACATCGTTTAATGTGTGATATCAGTGTGCAAATCTTATCTGAGATTATTAGCCACTTTACCAAACCAGTAACTAGCAAATATTTAGAGACATATAAATTATAACGTAAAAGGAGGAAGCATTCATAAAGAATTTACCTTGCTTTCATGCTTATCAACTCCATGTAACAGATTTACAGATCCGAATGGAATTCCTGCAATACAACATTGCATACAACCATTAACAGTTTGTATCACTCTCAACAAATAACTAGAGATATCATATGATTATGAGCTAATAACAACAGTTAACAGTTTATGGCATCAAACATGAAACCATACAGAGTTTTGCCACAGAAATACTCAGTCATCCATCAACATAATGGTGTTATCAATGCCATCAAAAGCGAAAATTCATAGATACATGCTATCAGGTATAAAATGATCCAAGCAAATAACTCTTCCTAGAATTGAGAACAATGATCATGAGAGTAAAGCCACTAAAAGACAACCATAATTGTTATGCATCAAAAAAGAGATCAGCCAGGAGCAATACCTGTAGGAGTGTCAAATGCAGGTAATAGCCTCCTGGCAAGATCTTCAGCTAAGTTCAGTAACTGATTGTCATATGATGGAACTCTCATACCCTGCAGCAAAATTCATAAAATTAATTCAATGAAGAACATAAAAACAGAACCTGGTTCCGAATAAACCACCATAACCATTTATCCACCAGTGAGATGTTCACACCAAATTATCAAGACCCAGACCCCACAATCTCTAGGCTTGCGGCAAACCTTCCGACTGACCAAATGATTTCTCTTCCTGACCCCAACTCCACACCACAAAAAATCCCACATAAATACAAGCACTTTTACTTTAATTATAATTCAAGTTTATTATTACTATTAAGTCTGTTATTCAATTTTAAGGGCATATCATTCTTTTCTAGTAGCCATTAGTCAACCCTAGCAAGATTAGTTCCTCCCTCTTCTCTCTCAGGAACCCACAGACGCACATCACTAACCATTAATGCAACCTAAAACTAAACCATCTGGAACCTGCTATAACTCCTTTCCTTTAAATCATTAGATAATAGGAGGAAAAATATCTTAGGAAACATGCATATAACTAATACCGTAGCATAATCACTGGCAATAAGATGAGCAGAAAGTAAACCTCCAAGGACCCTAATAGTAGTCTCGAACACTGAAACTGTTTTATTCTGCAAACAACATGCATATGTGAGGTTCAGATAGACAGATATAATTTCTCATAAGCAAAGCAATTACTAAACTGAGTCACCAAAGGCCATCAAAAGGAACGACAGAATTCCGACAAAAGTACATAAGTTAAAATTCTAAGGTATAATGACAGAAAAATGTTATGACAATCACTAAGCTCAGAGTGAAAAAGAAATCCAAAATAACTAAGCGCAAGGTGAAGATACTAATAGAGAAAAGCAAAACTATTCACTTTACTCACTATATCAAACCGAAGATTTTTACCAATCCATTCAACAGAAGTTGCAAAGCGTTCCCGGTCACCAAGCAAAGCCAAAGTGTCCAAGGAGTCAATCTGTTCAGATACATTACAAACATCAGTAACTTCAGGCAAGTTCTCATTAAATCTCAAAATATGGATTTTTCTTACCAAAGTTAATGCATAACCACCAAGTGTATCTTCTCCCCCACATGATAGTGGTCTCAATTCATCATGTGGAAAAGCATGCTCCATATATCCATTAAAGGCATGATAAAACATCTCACGCACCTAGATTTTCATAACAAGAAAACGTATCAACTTAAATTAAAACAAAACAAAACAAACAAACAAATAAGGTCAAGAGCAAATATAAAACAACTATCCAACCACACACCACAAGTCATAACAATGGACGATACACACACAAGATGTTCATGATTCTTTTAATCATCAAAAAAGTACGTTACAGGAAGGTGATATTAGGGACAAAACATCAAGTCATGCTCTATCATTGTTACGCATTAAAATATGGAAAACATAAAGCTTCCAGACAGTTTAGCTTCGAGAATTCATTAAGTAAATATATAGAGAATGATGAGAAACTCTTGTAAATTTACTTTTTATCATACTGCTTCACAAGAACATACAGTGTGAGTATGGGAGCAATGCACTTCTCCATTGAGATCACTAATTCAATTACAAGTGCTGTCAATTTTGTCGATCAATCTAATATGTTACCAAAATTAAGAGGCTTTTCCCAAATGGGTATTTGAAAATTAGTTTACTGCTTCACTCAGTCCTAAATGCATTATATAATGAACATGTTCAGTGAAAGATCAGCAGAAACGGTAAGCAATATGCCCATCATAATTATCAATAAAAGATTGAAATTTTCTTCAGAAGAAAGATTAAAAAGGAATGAATCGAGAAACCATAAGAGGAGCTACCTCATCTCGAAGTTCTTTGGCTTCGTCCGCGGTTACTCTGTCGGCGAGAATTCTCTGTATTGGGAAAACTGAGGCTAATAGAAAGAGTGAGAGGATCTGAATCGAGAGTTTCCCAGCTCCCATGGGTCTCTGGTCTCTGCTTCCTCACTCTCTCTCAGTGGAGTAGCAATTCAACACAACATTTTCTTTCCTTTCTGTTCTATTCAATGTTCCGCGCCTGAGCTCCCTTCACTGGCATCGGGCGGCCGGAAAAAGTAATAATGATAATAAGGATAAAATAGTAACGGGGTTTGCAAAGCTACACTCGGCCGCAGCGGGATAATGCTACGTCCGCTCACTTGAGTCTGGTGAGACCAATAGTGTTGTTAAAGCTCTAGGAAAATTAAGTTATTTAGTATGAGAAAGAATATAATTTTTTATAAAATATATTAACAACATAAGATAAGAAAAGAAGATTTTATGATATCATATAAGTATATTATATTACATTAACATGTTAAGTATACGTAATTTTTATATTTTATTAGATATAAATATAATTTATTTTATTTTCTCAAACAAATTTAAAAATAATTGATTTATACATATGTCATTCACACATTAATTATTTTCATGTAATATGACATATTATATAAATACCAAAAGTATCTAACAAATCTCCTATAAGAAAACATGTCAAATTCTTATTATTTTTCTATTTTGGCAAAGTTTTAATTTTTTTGGTACGATTTCTTATATTACATGATTTATGTTTTTTTTATAAGAAATTATATGTTCTGTGACATGCTAGTAGATTTTTTTTTTTTTGAGAGCTTTAGAATAACACCAAAATTACTATGTAGGTTCCATAAGAACCCGCCCAATTAGATGGCGTGGTAGCTTATCTAAATATTTGAGTTTAACTAGACTCACTTTACATAGATATTTTTTATACTTTTGGTTCGAACTATAAGTTTGAACATTTTACCTAGACTCTAATTTTCATAAAACTTTTTCTAATGATAATTATTTTTAAGTTACATTAGTACATTGATGTTCGAATTTCTTACCCTTTACAAATTACTCAAACTCAACCACTAGACCACACTTAGTGACTCTTTTTTTTTAATGCTTTTGACTATAACTCCAAGTTTGGATGTGAAACCCATAAGTTGTGAAGACAAACCCAATATTACTTTGCTACAAGCCATTTGATAATAACTTATTATTATTGATCGTATTCATCCAAATTGAGAAAATAAAGTGAATGTTTTCTAAGTAAATATGAACACATTTTTTTATTACATAAGAGTACAATACGCTTGGAAAAATGAGAAAAATATATGATAAGAATATAATCTATTAGGCCATAACATTAAATACTTTGATTCTTGTGACCAAAGGAAGTGTCACTAGACAAGTCTTTGGCTAAATACACAGGCAAATTTACAGAAATAATATTGTTTAGAAAAATAATTACGGATTTAGGTTAGTTTTGAAAGTATTTACGGAAGTGGGTTAGTTTTTCTTACTAAAAAATGCTGAAGCGTTTTATCATAAAAACGCTAAAGGAAACCGCGTTTTTAACACAAAACGCAAAAATAGAACTGCGTTTTACTAAAGAAAATGCGGATTGATATTGAATAAAACGCTGAATCGATTTAAAAAAGATGGGCGGAAATTGTGAGAAGGAAACGCGGTTTGAAAGAGAGTTTATTGACTAAAACTTTTTTTCAAACAGAGTTTTAGTCAATAGACACTGTTTCAAACCGCGTCTTAGTCAATAGATACATTTGTGTTAAGTTTACAATTGATACATATTTCTAATCAAATATGGGACAATGAGATTAGTAAATTTAAATTTAATTTTTTAGTTTAAATTTGTTAAATTTAAACTATTAGAAATTTATGTTGATTATTTATTTGTTTTGTTTGTAATTATTAAATTAATAGAGTTAAAATGTTAATTTACATTTTAGTTTAGATATTTGTCTTAATTTATGTTAGTGTTGTTTACTATTACAATTTTATCTTCATTTATTAGTTTAAATATTTTAGTAGTATCTATTAAATTTGTATAATTAAATAATAGAGGTTTCTTAGATACTTTTAGTATTTATGTAGTATGTCATACTACATAGAAATAACGAATAAATGAATAACATGTGTACAAATTAACTGTTTTTAAGTTTATTTAAAAAAATAAATAAATTATATTTTATATATAATAAAATATAAAAATTATGTATGCTTGCCACATCAGTGTAGTATGACATACTTACATAGTATCATAGAATCTTCGTTAAATAATTAATTTGCATTTTTAGTGGTTATTATTAAATTGTGTAAATAAATGAGTTTATTTAAATTTGTTATTAGGAATTATTAAATTAACAAAGTAGTTAAATTAAATTTGTGATTTATAGTTTAAAATTTATTGTTAAACTTGATTGTTTGTAATTTAAGATTTGAGATTTGAGATTTTAGGTTAAGATTAAGGGTTTGAAAATTTGGTTTTGAGATTAGGTTTAGGAACTTAAAGTTTTAAGTAAAGGAATTGGGGTTTAAGATTTGGGTATTTACTTTAAGGTTTAATATTGGGTTTGATATTAGTGTATGAGTTTTAGGGTTTAGGATTTGAGTTTTTAATTTAGGGTTTAATATTTAGGGTTTGTGATTAGTGTATGGACTTTGGGGTTTAAGTATTAAGATTTGGGGTTAGGATTTAGGGTTTGAAATGAGGTTTGGGGTTCATATTTGCGACTTAGGATTTAAAATTTAGAGTTATAGTATACCATGGGGGGTTTTGTGATTTTGAGTTAGGTTTTGAGATTTAGAGTTTTTGATTTGGGGTTTGAGAATAGAGTTTGGGGTTTGTAGTTTAGATATTGGGGTTTATGATTTAGGGTTCAAATATTAGGGTTTTGAATTTAAGATTATAATTAAGGGATTAGGGTTTGAGGTTTAGGGTTTGGAAATTAGGGTTCAAAGAATAAGGTTTGGAGTTAATTTTTGGGGATTAGGATTTGGGGTATAAGTTATGGATTTTTGGACTTGGGTTTAGAGTTTTTAGGGTTAGGCTTCGGAAACAAGAGTTTTGTGTTTAGAATTTGAAATTTGTGATTAAGAGTTTGGGGTTTAAGTTTAGGGACTTGGTTTTAGGGTTTAGGGTTCAGAGATATTGATTTTGGGTTAAGATTTTTGAATTTAGGATTTAGGGTTTGGTATTTAAGTGTTGGATTTTAGAACATGGGGTTAAGGTTAGGGTTAGGGTTAGGGTTTTAGGTTTAAGTTTTGGGACTTGGTTTTAGGGGTTTGAGAATTAGGGTCTAGAGATATGGGTTTTGGGTTTAAGTTTTCGGATTGNTTAAGATTATAATTAAGGGATTAGGATTTGAGGTTTATTATTTGAGGTTTAGGGTTTGAAAATTAGGGTTCAAAGAATAGGATTTGGAGTTAATTTTTGGGGATTAGGATTTGGGGTATAAGTTATGGGTTTTTGGACTTGGGTTTAGGGTTTTTAGGGTTAGGCTTCAGAAATGAGAGTTTTGTGTTTAGAATTTGAAATTTGTTATTAAGAGTTTGGGGTTTAAGTTTAGGGACTTGGTTTTAGGGCTTAGGGTTCAAAGATATGGGTTTTAGGTTAAGATTTTTGAATTTAGGATTTAGGGTTTGGTATTTAAGTGTTGGGTTTTAGAACATGGGGTTATGGTTAGGGTTTTAGGTTTAAGTTTTGGGACTTGGTTTTAGGGGTTTGAGAATTAAGGTCTAGAGATATGGGTTTTGGGTTTAAGTTTTCGGATTGGTTTTAAGAGTTCGAGGATTAGGGTTTGGGATTTGAGATTAAAGATTAGGATTTAAGGTTTGAAATTTAGGGTTTGAGTTAAAATTTAAGGATTAAGAAATGAGGTTTATTATTTTGGGTTTAGGGTTCAAAAACTCTGTATCTATTGACTAAAACACGGTTTGAAACAGCGTCTATTGACTAAAACTCTGTTTGAAAGAGAGTGTATTGACTAAAACGTGGTTTGAAAGAGAGTTTATTGACTAAAACTCTATTTGAAAGAGAGTTTATTGATTAAAACTCTCTTTCAAACAGAATTTTAGTCAATAAACTCTCTTTCAAACCATGTTTCATTCTCACAATTTCCACCCACCTTTTTTTAAATCGATTCAGCTTTTTATTCAATACCAATCTGCGTTTTCTTTAGTAAAACGCAATTCTATTTTCGCGTTTTATGTTAAAAACGCGGTTTCCTTTAGTGTTTTTATGATAAAACGCTTCAGCGTTTTTTAGCAAGAAAAACTAACTCACTTCCATAAATACTTTCAAAACTAACCTAAATCCGTAATTACTTTTCCAAACAGTATTATTTTTGTAAATTTGCCAAATACACACACATCTATGTTGTACCAATATTTCAAAATCGGTGTGGTACTTGTTTTCGAGACGTATCAGAAACTTGAAACTTGTACTGGAGGAGAAAACTCATCTCAACTTCTATTTTTTTCATAAAAAAAGTTAATACATTTTGAAATGGCCAAAATGCTAATTTTGACTTTGTTTTACACTTATTATTTTCTCCCCCATTAACTTGAATCCTTCACAAACCCAACCTCCATTCTATTCTTCATTAAATTGAAGGAATATGACATGATTTGTCGATTGAAGCTAGTTTTTCTAATGACCTTTGAGGTAATTATATGACTTCAACTCTTGCTAAAAAATGAACTCTTCTTTGTTTTATATAATATATCATTAGAGACACATGTTAAATGCGTTAGATGTTTGATATTTATTAATAAAAATGACAAATATATTTTATAATATATAAAATTTATAAATAAAGTATAAGACTATTTATTAATGAGAGTCTCTTTCTAAAGGTAGATTTATTGCACATAGTATTATGGTAGCCCATGAGATCATGCATCATATGAAGAACAAAAGGATGGGTAAATGGTTTGTTATGAGTATATGACTGAAGCAAAACATGAGTAGAGCTTATAACGGGTGGAATGGAGATACATCACATTTATGTTTGAGAACGTAGATTTTCTCAGTAAATGGGTTTAGTGGATCATGTGTGTGACCTTGAGTTTCATACAGTTTGAAGTGGAGGAAAAATAATCATTTGATTATTTGAAGCTTTCCTGAGGGCTGTCCAGATGATCATCTCTCCCTCTGTCTATTTGGTAATTTTGAATTTGTTGGCAATTAGAAGTTACTCAAATTCAAAAAAAATGGCACTATTCTTTGGTATACGTCATATTTGCTATTCGCTAATACCTCAAAAGGCAAAAATAAATGCAGAGAAAAAAGCCAGGATAAACAAATCAGCATTTAATATAATTTACAATTTCCAAGGGTTAAAAGCTATGAAGAACCCAGTCAAAAAGTGATTCTACAGTAACGAATTCTCAATCTAACCTAAACAAGTCAGTATACTTGTTAATCATAATGACCAATAAAACAACCCCCAGTTTGCTCATGGTGAAACTGTAAGAATCTGGAATGAATGTGAAGAAGCCATCCAATTGCTCATGGCAGTGCTCTGTTTAATAATGTCATGCCTGCAAACAGAGAATAAATGATGTAGTTCAATTTAAGAGAGAAAGAATAGAGTGGAAAACAAATATCACATATAATTGACGACAATGAACTAATTCACGTGTTCTATCAGAAAAGACATCTCTGCATTTGCCCCACCAGTGGCATATAGCATAACATTTTAGTAGGTATTTAAGTTAAGAAGCACTGGTATCCTTAAGCACACATTGTGTGAGCTTTAAAGATCAGTAATTATGATTGGAAAACATGCAAATACATTATTTTATACAACAATTTCAGACACAAGGCTATTATGCTAGTGATTGGAGGTAAAACCAATAATGATGATAGCCTATTCTAGATATTCGGATGTCAAATGAGATTATTGGTTTGTTGAAAACATGCAAATACATTATTTTTTCTTAAGCCTCCTAAGCCACCTATGAATCTTACAGAAGATTATTTCTATCGAATATCCACAACACTTGAAGATATGCAATAAGAAAAGATCAGAAAGATCACAAGTAACAAACCTGCTTCTTCTTCTTCTTAGGTCTTCTCTTTCTCCGGGGCTTGTGAGCATCAGAATTGGAGCTTATACTACTACCATGACCTGTCCCAGAATTTGAGGGTCCCCTTGCTCTAAAGTCTGAACTACTTCTGCTATTTGATGTGTTGCTTGATGTGGACACCTCAGCTCCACGCATAGATGAATTTTGCCCTGAAGAAGACCCAAACCTTGGTTGAGCAGAAACCGAACTTGACATCATCTTGTTTGAAGGGCGAGGAGGTGGCATTAAAGCTCGGGCAGAAATCTGCCTCTATAAAAATTAAAAAGGGGTGAAGATGATTGAGTAAAAACAATTGTAAAATTAATAGATGCTTATGTATTTATAATTTCCTGAAACAATGCAATTACCACTCATACAACATACCTGATTTTTTTCATCACTGGACATGCCAGAAACTGCTTTGCCAGAAGCACTAGAAGCCTGCTCTCTGCAAGAAATAGGAAATTTCATGATGCAGATTTTATCTAAATAAACCAGGTTACAGGTTTATAAACTTTAAAACAGTAAAGCAATTGCACGATACCATTGGTACTAGATATTTCTGTGTAGCACACAAACAGACAGAAAACATCAGAAGTTATATAAAAGAATATACTCCTTCCATTTCAGTATCATCTAACATCATAGATAGGTGTTAATTAAATTACACTTCTAAACATTCATTTTTCCTTTTATTTCACCACAGTGCAAATTGCATTTTCTATTAATATAAGTGCTAAGTTCATAAATATCTTTGCTCACCTTGTACTCTTATCTGTCCATTCATCATCTGCATCAGCTTCATCACTAGAACTTCCAGAAAGGAAAAAGTCATCATCACTCAGATCCAAAATGCCATCATCCTCACTGCCAGTCTCTGTAAAAGAAGCAAAAGAAAGACACCTGTCCATCATCCGTCTTTCTGCTCTCATGCACACCAAACTACAATCTATTCTAAAATTTGAAAAAGTCTACAAATCGCAAAAAATAGAAGGTCTCATCTTCGAAGTTGGATATAAAAAAAGGGATATATCACCTAATTAAGATTTTTATAATATCAGTAAGGTAATCTGTTAAAGAAGGAATATAAGCCTGTATATGTTGTTATATTTGGGGGGGGAGGAGTGGAGGTACCTTCTAAATCCTTCCCACTTGCTGCAGCTGCAATTAATCTGTCTTCAATCTGCTTCCGCAATCTATTTCTCCTATCAACTGTCTCTGAATCATCACCTCCAGTAAATAAAGGAACATATTTTTCAGTCTTGGGAAAGTACTGCAGTTCAAAAGACAAGAATTTGTTAGTTATGAATATAATTATTGTCAAGAATCATATGCGATAGACAGAACAAGGTAAACCTTAGACAAATCTCAAAATAATTGCTTGTGACAAAATGGTACAAGTAAGCATCCGAGTATAACTAGCATTTTCCTGTAGCAGACAAGCAAATTCTTGAAAGGCCCAAAAGCTTAAATTGGATTTCTCTCAGAGAGATTGGAACAAAAGATTTATATTGTAATGAGGAAAAATTCATACCATAACCAAGAACCAGGTAATCTTGAAGCAAGCACTTCATTCAGATCTTGTTCTTATATATACACAAATAGATAGATAGATAGATAGAGAGAGAGAGAGAGAGAGAGAGGTAACAAATAGTTTCTCAACTTTTACAACAGCTTACTTTAGCTTTTTTTGTCTAAATCTCTAGCATTGTTAAAGGATAAGGCATGGGTAGTTTTCAATTTTCATTTGGCATACTTTGCCCCATGTATTCCATTTAAATTTTGTTCAACTTAAACCAATTAAAGTTATAGTATTATAAAGGAAAGTTTGTGCTTTGATAAGAAAATGAAAGTCACAAATTGATATAGAACACATTAATATTTTTGCATAACTGTGTCCACCATTTTCTCTCCCATCATCCCCACTATTTTAACTCTTTTATGTCATAAGTGTCTCTTCTATCGTTTTACTAAAATAAATTAATCTTTCAAATCAAGTATCTTATCTATTTTCCATGAACTCACATTAGTCAGTGCCCCCTTACTAGTAGCATATGCAGAACTGGAAACAGAGCAGTAATGTTTAATCCATCATAAAAACAACAAAGACAAATAGTATTTCTTCTTCAATGGAAAGAGAAATATTGACAAAAAAGAAGTACCACACACCATAACATATTTAAGATCTTCTTTAAGTTTGGAAAGCTGCTCAGCTGTCTCTGCACCTTGTGCCTGGGTAGATGAAGTACGCTGGAGTTTCTCCAGACGTCTAATTCTTCTTTCTATTTTCCTTCTCTCTGTACAAGGAACAATTACTTCAGGAAAAGAGGTAATATTGTTGTACCACCACAAATTAAGCTTCGTCCAGCTAGAAATTAATCAATTTAAGGAACAAATATTACCAAAGAACTTTATCTTCCTATCACGCAAAAATATTTTGCGTTCAGCAGCAAGACGAGTGTGAATCTCCTGCTGCTTTTTCAGTCCTTCTAACTTCTGTTCTTGCGCCTCTCTCACCTCAGGAGGCAAATTCTTCAATAAAATAAATCCACAAAGAACAACAAAAACAATGCAGTTAGGGAGACAAAGAGAAAAGTGAGGGAATTGAACCTAGTTTCCAAAGAAACAATTTAGATGGCTCAAAAAATTTGAAAGTTCACCTTATATGCAAAGGAAACACTCACCCAAAACAAAAAAGTGAACTATGAGTACCTACAAGAGCTCAGGTTGTCTATTTTAAGATTTAAAAAAACAACAACAAAAACAAATACTATGGCTTCTTCTTTCCTAATTTCAAACAGAATAAACAATAAACACCAGAAGCTCTTGGTCCTTAAACTCAACCAAAAAGCTTTCCATGGAAACAAACACATAATGCAATTTTTTCCAAACCCAAATTATTGCTTTCTTTTCCTAATTTCAAAATGAACAAAATCATCCACCATTTCTTGATCCATATGATCAACATAGTCAAACTTGGTATGCAAAGTGTCCATGGGAACAAACAAATAAATGCAAGACAAAACCAACACCCAAAAAGAACCAAATTATGATTTATTTTTCCTAATTTCAAAAGAACCAAATCAGCCAGCAACTCTTTCTTTTAGAATTTTATTTCACCGAAAAGAAACAAGCAGGGACTCCCTGCACAAGTAGAACACGAAAACCCCAGCAAAACTACAGAGTCACACTAGTAGACCCTCACTAATGGCACACCTCCTATCCTATGCAACTCTTCATCCATAGAACCCATATACTTAAAAGTCAAAATACAAACTTTCTAAGGCAACAAACAGATACGTTGGCACTAAACTAGGAAACAGTAAAGGGCTACACTGATAAACGCCTAATTCAAATAAGACCCCAATCGAATTGGAAAAAACTAAGGTTACCTTTTTGAGCATGCGCTCGATGGATCGAATCTGGTTTTTGAGAGAAACAGCCTTGGGTTTCTTCGCCATGCCCAAGCCCTTGGATCGACGGCTGGCGGGCTTGACGCGGCGCTTGCTATACCCACCATGAGCCATGCTTTTGTAAAATCAGAGGAGATATGAAGTTTCAGTTTACCCTAGTATGTAGTAAGGGGTACCGTTACTCTCTGCAACTCCACACACACTCACTGTGATATGGATGGCTTCGGGTTTCTCCTTGTCTATGGGCAATGCAATTCTTGCGGTTGATTTTAGGTTTTCTGATTTTCTACTGCTTTTCCCTCTTGACGCCGCGAAGGAAGGTGGCGTGGAATAATGTCAAAGGACAAGTAAGCGAGTCAAGTGGGAAATTGGAATTTTTTGTGTTTTTTGAGTTTATCATAGTAAATTGTCATGTAGTTATTATATTTATGTTATTATTATTATTATTATGAATAAAATAATTACATAATTTTTATATAATAGTCTAAATAAAATAACGAAAATTCTATGATACTACTTAAGTATGCTATATTACATTAATGTGACAAATATACATAATTTTTATATTTTATTAGATATAAAATATAATTTATTTAATTTTTTAAATAAACTAAAAAATAGTTAACTTGTACACATGTCATTTATTTATTGGTTATTCTTATGTAGTATGACATACTACATAAATATTAAAAGTATCTAAGAAACCTCCATAAAATAATTATATAACGTCAAGAATCATTTTAATAATTTTTAGGCTTAATTGTAATTTTGATCCCTATATTTTAACTACTTGAACGTTTTGGTCTCCCTTCTTTGAAAATAAACTATTGAGTCCTTTTATATTCATAAAATGTACAAGTTTAGTCTATTTATTTTTAAGTCAAAATTCTTAGATTTATTTTAAGGTGTAAAGTTCTCTGATTCATAATCTCACCGTTCCGATTGAAGGGTTACATCTTGTGAACCTTCTCACTAAATTTAAGCTCGATCTGACGGTGAAACTCCGTCTAAAATACCAAAACCATAAGTTTTTATCTAACCAAAAATTTAGACTTATTCACCGTTAGATCGAGTTGAAATTTAATGGAAAGATTCACAAGACGTAGCTCTTCAATCTGAACGGTGAGATTATAAATCAGATAACTTTACACCTTAAAATAAACCTAAGAATTTTGACTTAAAGATAAATGGACTAAACTTGTACATTTTATGAATATAAAGGGACTCAATAGTTCATTTTTAAAGAAGAATGACCAAAACATTCAAGTGGTTAAAATAGGGGACCAAAATTACAATTAAGCCTAATTTTTATGGTATGGTATGCATTTATTTAAAAGATACTTTCTTTTAGGATCTTTATGCCAAATTTTAGCATCCTACAATAATAAACTTTTTTTTAATTATTCAATAGTACAACAAATAGTATTTGGTACCCATATTAAAGGTAAAAACTAACGAATGGTTTAGTACAAGGAATGAAAATTATAGAATCAAAATAGGAATAACAATACTAACGAAAGTTGGTAGGAGCTCTAGTCGCTTAAGTAAGTGGTCTCGAGTTTGAGCCTTTATGGATGCAACAAATTTTCTTGAGAGAAGTCCCTGTTTTAGCGCCCGACAGTACCTCAAATGATTAGTCATAGGCAAAGTCCGGGGATACCTTGGGAAACAAAAAAAAAAAAAGAATAGGAATNGAAACAAAAAAAAAAAAGAATAGGAATAACAATAGGATTGGGATGAGCTAGAATAGAATGGTCATTCTCATTCCATAGTTTGATGATTTTATAGAAGGCCAAGTCTACAATATCAATTGCACAAAATGGGTACCGGTGCAAAGGCCAATAAATGGCTGAGATTAAGTCATGTGTATGGTCCAGATATCATGACTGAATATTATTTATAAACTATTAATTGTATTTTGGCCCAGAAAAATTTATGTATTTACTTGTGCTCCCATTAACCAAAAAACACCCATGCCCCCTTCTTTTTCTCCACCCCCAATATGCAAGACCCGTATGCAAGTTATGGGTGGGTCATGCTCGGTTCAACCCACGCAAATCCCTTTTCCCCTCATCCCCTCCCCTCCCTTCTTCTACTCCACTCTTCTGTCACTACTTCTCTTCATCTTCCATTGTTGTTCCTCAAAAAACTTCCTCTGATGCGGGACTTGGAGATTCAGCTGAAGAATCCGAGGAAGATGATGGTAGCGATGATGCAATTGAACAATATGATGAAGAAATTGAACTTGTGGACGATGACTTGGAAAAAACCTCTGCGAAGGGTACCCAGATGGGTTTAGATTCGAGTTTGTTGCCATTGGAGAAGAATAGGGAAGAAAGATTGAAGTTGCCGAGATGGGTTTAGATTTGAGTATTGTAGAAATGTTGTTTTATTGTAGATTGAATCGTTGTTTAGGAGCAACGGGAGCCATTGACAAGCCTCACCGAGCTTGCTGAAGTAGTCTGACAGTTACGATGGAGAATAGCGAGAGGGAGACTAGTGAGACTCCGAGAGGGAGACCAGCGAGACTCTGAGTTGGATTAAGGGCTTTGCAGAGCTTCAGGGCCCTGAGATGAGGCAGTGAATTGGGGGGGNGGGGGGGGGGGGTTGATGGAGGTGTTGCCGGAGAGTGCAGAGGAGGAAAAAAAGATGAGGTCAAATTATAATTTAACAAAAATATTAAGATACTATATTATTATTAGAAAAACCAGGTTCCCAAGTTACCCATCAAACTATCACAATTATTCATTAAGCCAAGTAGATGATTGAATGATCATTTATTGGCCTTTGCACCGGTGCCCATTTTATGCCATTGGTATTGTAGACTTGGCCTTTATAGAATCAATGTGGAATAAAATTTACCCATCAAACTATCACAATTATTCATTAAGCCAAGTAGATGATTGAATGATCATTTATTGGCCTTTGCACCGGTGCCCATTTTATGCCATTGGTATTGTAGACTTGGCCTTTATAGAATCAATGTGGAATAAAATTAAAATAGTTCATAAAAGACATAAATATCCCTCATCTTATAAATTAATGAGGATATGTTGAAAAAAAAAATACATTAATTACATGGAATGAGCAATCCCACATCTGAAGGTGGGAATGCTCATTCCCACTTCTATGAAATCAGGCCTAAAATGGAATCATAATTTCATGTCTTGTTTTGCTACAAAACATTGGAATGCTCATTTCATAGAATAGAGTATATAATGAAATTACTGCTGAGTACCAAATGAGCACTAACTATTAGGATAATGAGTTGTTCATTTTATTTTAATATATACAGAGGATTTAACCAAATGGTCCATGACCAAGTTGTGATATTGTCACATTGAGGTCGTCTTTATGACTTAAGGTTTCGTGTTTGAATCTATAATTGAAGCAAAAAATACCAAAAAAAGATATGTAAGTCTTACAATATCAATGACACAAAATATCCCAATAATTATTTACCTCTATTATTAATATTATTTATGATATTAAATAATTAAATATTTCAAAATGTATTAGAATTTTCAGTTCAGTATCTATTCACTCTCCGTTTTTGTTGAGTTCACCACTTTCCAGTTTAGTAATATTATTTACCATCATAGAATCATTAACATATCTTGAATTGAATAATAGTTTATAGTTTTTTTTAGGGGATTAATAGTTTATAGTTAACGAGTCCTTAAATGTAAAATTTCTACTAAACTTTTTTGACTTTGTAATTCTTCCAATAATTTATAGTACAATTATTCACCATTATAGAATCATTAAACCCAATATCATGCTTCTCATACACTTATACCGACATGATGATATTCAAGGGCTCCTACATTGGTAAATTAAACTTCACTGCCAAGGTGTATCAAATAAGAGAAAAAAAAAAACTTATTGCTGAGCCGCCCACGGCCGAGTGATGTTGAAATTGTAGACTTATGAATTCTGTATTTGAACCCAAAAACAAAATAACCAAAAAAAAATAAAAAAATAAAAAGATCATAATGATAATGTCCAATCAATAAAAACACTGAAATTGATAAGGCCTCTATCATTATTGAAAAATTTACAGGGATAAGTATAATCACCACATTATCCTTTCCTAGGTAGAATGACTTCACTGATCTATGACCATTAATTAATGAACTACTCTGTAATCTCTTTAACTCTTGATTTGGTTGGAAGGCCCTAGACGCCCCCTACCTCAAAAGGTCAAAGAAGATACTGAAAAATTCTCATCCTCTATTCTTCAATATTCCTATGATGATTTCAACTAGGATTTACACAACATGGTAACAAGAAGGCCCCTGCAGCAAAATAAAAAAATGCAACAAGGAACTAAAAATGGATTAAAGCCTCAGCATTACAAAAGGACAGGTTGTTCTCCTTCAAGCTCAGATATGACTACTAATGAGTCGGTCAACTCAAGAGTGAAGGTTATGACGTGGAGCTGTGTTTATAACCTGCAAATGTTCAAAATTACAAGTAACTGTAAAATGTTCAATAAAAGAGATGATACAGAATAAATTTGAAATGGCATACCTTCTTGTTTTCCACATAACCTATGGCAACTTCTCTCCATAAATAAATATGCTCTCTTGCAGTGTTCAGACAATGATGGATTCTGTCCTTCTTCATAGACTAATATCCTGTCACTGGAGACAAAGGTGAGTCCATTGCCTTGCTATGATAGCTAAATTGTACATTATGACAGAAAGGTTCTCACTACTGGCCGGGTCTTGATTACAGATTAAACACTCTTCTGTTCAAATTTAAACCAATTATAACCTTTAGCAGTAGAAATAAAAAGCTTGGCATATGAGGTTGAAAAATGGCAAGTGAGTTATGATGAGACTCTGAATCATATACTAATTATAAAAAAATATATATATATATTATTAAAGGAATGCTGAGTGATAAAGTAAGGAATTCATCTATGAAATAGTATCTTTTTATGAAAAATTTGGATATAATAATGAAAGGAAAAGTTCCAACATTGGAAGAACAAGATGTGGCGCAGGCATAATGTTTCATGAATACCTTCACATGTATTACCTCCTTGGGATAAGTATATAAAAACTAAGGTATCATGAAAGAAATAGATATTACCTTCACATCTCATCCCCATCTGCATCTAGTATGTCTTTCCAAACTTCATTCAGTTCACTGTTCTCGGCCACAATTCCACAAGAACAGAAAATAACTTTTAGGAACATTGACACACAAAAGAGACCACAATGATTCAAGCTCAGTCAAGAAGAGAACAATACATGACCTTGAGCTTTTACAAGGCTCATTACTTCCTCCGCAGCAATTCAGGTCACTGATGGCTTCATTCTAGTAATCTGCAGTGTTTTAGATATAATTACAATGACCATAAAAATTTTCAGTCCATATGCTGAAAGATTAAACAACCGCATAATAACTAGAGCATTACTTCTCTACTAGATTTTGTACCTAGAAAAGTCCCAATTTAATCAACTAGGTTTTTCCCACTCAACTTACAAAAATAACCAAATATTCTTCCAGACTGAATGCTCCATGTTAATGTGTAACAGTCAAGAAATGGAGATTCATTCAGATCAAGTTATTTCAAGTAAAAATATCACTTTTCTTTGATACATGAGGACATGGAGGTTCGAACCCCTGACCTCTTGCAAGCTACCCAAACCCCTCACTAGTAGACCACACCTAGTGGCTTAGTAAAAATATACTCTTAACTCCAAGCTTCTTGAAGATAATTTCTGAAAGTAGAAGAGAATAAGCACAACGCTTATCTTCCTTAGCTTGATCCGCAAAGAGAATAGTCAATAACAGGCTCTCTTCAACAACAAAAACTATCATGCATTATTACCTCCAAGAAGCCATTCTCTATTGAATATCATATCTATAGACAAAGGAACATCTTCATTCTCTAAAGAATTCTGAATATTCAGAATGGTGTCCTTTGAGGTGTCATAGTCCATGGGATTCCAATCTACAGAACATGAAAGAAGTGAATGGTCGCATAAAAAGCAGGACAAGATAAAGAAAAAATCTAATATACTAATTGGCTACACGAGTTAATACCCTATAAGAAACTCGGACAATTTTGAGTACTTGCCCTAATCTTATCACCTAATGGTGCATCTGATAATATTTCCTGCATAATATTTAAGGCCAGAAATGATCAACCATCAACTTAAAGTAAATTCACACATAATCTAGAAAACAAAGACCAGACTAACATTCACTATCACAAACCCTCAACAATCTTCAATGACGTGAATTTGCTGATCGGTAAAAATGGGACAATCAACAGAAGCATCTACTTGGACCAAGATATTAAAAAAGTGGTTTAAGATCAAGAATTACAACAGTTTTGATGTGCAAGATTTGAATCTGTATAGATATATGGTCATATATGTTCTCTGGTTTTTTACACTGAGGGGCTTTCCAAAGCTCATAAACTTGTTGTCTTCATGGGAAAACAAGTGGAGGGAAAAAACCTCTATAATTCTAATTTGGGAGTTTCCTGAGATGCACAAACACCGAGTTCAATGCCCAAAAATCGGTATTTGAGCTTCTCTGGAAACCCTCAAACTGGAGTTATGGAGGTTTTTTCCCGCCACCTATTTTCCAATCACAAGAAGACACAACAAGAAGTTCATAATCTTCGTTCAGCACTTCAATGTGAAAAATTAAAAACATATACATGTATATATCTACACACATTCCCCTTTCATCAGAGGGTCTTGGTTCAGGTAGCAGGTTCAAGATTTTCAAACTGAACCTGCCCAACCTGAACCAATAAATCCAAACCTGTTTGGCCTTGATCCCAGGTGAGTGTTTAACATATCGAGTCTTGGTCCATTTTATATCTTCTCACAATTTTCTTCTCTTGAGCATGACCGATGTGGGACTAAAGAAAGCAGTCCAGCATACTGAGTACCAGCGTCTAGCAGCAGTGCAGCACCCTCAGTTCCACAACTCACACATGCATTTGTTTCCTTCTCCTTTCTAAGATAGAAATCTGATGTTCCACCAAACAAAGAGAACATAGTGCTTGCACTATATCATACTAGAAAATAGAACATAGTCCCCACTTGGAAAGAAACTTACCAATAGAAGCAAGATTTTAGATAAAATAATTTTGATCAGCACATACAAAAGCACGTTCATTTGCATTTGTGTCTTAATAATTTTACTAATATTATTACATCTTTAATTATATATTAATTGCAGGCTTTGATTACCATAAAATATCATTGTCTTTCCAAATAATTTTACTTCATAACAGGCATATCTCAATATCTCATATATTCTTGGCTTATCATTGTCTTTCTATCTTCAATGAAACATTGGTTCTATTTTGAGTGTCTTATTACGTTTGGGGTTAGTTAGTTAAGATACTTTGATGTTATCTCTGTTTTCTACTCATTTAGAACTTCAATTTGATGTTAGATATTTATATTTGATTGTGATTTATGTGAATCTGAACTTTATATGTTAATTCAATCATAGTGTGGGTGTTGTTCTTTTACCCCACAAAATTACCCCCAACCTGATGAACCCAAACCACTTTGGGTTAGAAAATTTTTTTTCCTCCAATTCGAACCAACCCAAAAACCAAGTTTTAGAACCCAACCCAACACAACTCAACCCTTGAACATCCCTAGTTGAATCTTGGACTTAAAAAATATAATGGTTTCTTGATCTTAAACCACTTGTTAAATATCATGAGCCATACAATACATCAATAGAAGTATGTAGATCATCAAAGATGTATAAAGACATACCAAAACACTTCCTCTTCAATCATTTCCACAGTATCAGGGCGCCACCAAGCAAAAGAATGCACTCTTTTGGTCCTAGACTCCGGTCTGATGCCTACATGGTAGTCACTAATAAAAATTAAGATCACCAATAATTTTTTTGGACAAAAAGTTATAACATCACCAATATTACATAGTATACACTCAAGCAAAATAACTTTTTTCTTGGTTAAAAGGAAAAAGAAAAATAGTATACTCCTTCAAACATTTATCTAATGTAGAAGTTATACCTTGGAACCTGATCCTTTAGGATGCTTTACAATATTAGCAAGTGTTATTTCACTCAATTCCGTAACATAATCCATATCCTTTTCTTGAACTTCAGATCATGAATTCCACTATTTCCTTCTTTCTGGTTAGGGTGTACAACATGTGGCTTTTTTGTATCCTGAAGGGATCCAATAAATAATATGTAAACAAGGAAAACTAAGTGATATCAGAAAGTTTGGGTACAAATCTTGTAAATTGACTGTTTTCATAAAATCAGAATGTTTATTAGCATTGTAATTTGATATCCAAGCAATAACTGAAACAAATTTCCAAAAAATATCAAATCCAAATAAAGAGGAATGTAAGAAAAGCATCAAGCATTAGATGATTTGTGAGCCATAAAATAGTACTGAGCATCATCACTAAAGAAATAAGAACATCAGCAGTTAGTTGCCTGCACACAAACATCAAACTTCAATGAATACAAGCCAATATACCCTCTCTCTTCCTCCTGATGCGCTATACAAAGGCTGATTTGTAATTGACATATCAGGGTTGGCGGATTTCAGTTCAGAAAGCAAAATGTTGGGCGCAAGGGTGGTTACCATGTGTGAAATGGTTAAAAAAGGTAACAAGATTCTCAGATCTTACCAAGGATATAAAATGGATTATTCTCTAGCAAATCATATCATTCCAGTCTGTAAATTAACCTCTCCTTTTCTAAATATACTAATTTTATGCCCATTTGTAGTAATTGATGTTTTATACAGTCAATTGTTGGTCTGACCATAACTGAAACCATAAAGCATAAATCTATGCCCTTGATTGTTCAGTCAACCATTTAGATTTGGCACTTTTACACCATTCAAGTCAGAATTGTTGAAAAAAAATAAAACTGAAAATAAATTAGATTCAACTGTGTTAGTCTACATACTTTGTCATTTTTCTGCAGGATTTCATCAGCATTTGGATGGAAATAAATTCTTCCAACCATGGACAACTACAAGCAGTTAAATGGTTTCAGCCAAGAAATTACATTTCAAGAAAAAAATTACCTGTTTAGATGAAACCCATGTCTTATTTGCCTATTTGCAATTCCTTCCAGATTAGGTAAGCTGCAAAGATTGAATAAATTTTCTGCAACAAGTAAAACTGATAAAAAATGGCGTTCAAGGATTATTAAGATAATTAACTGGTTTTCAAAGGAGGGGCCAACAGTGTCATTGTGTACATTAGTGTACCAAGAGGTAAAGTGGGAAATGATTTTATCACCTTCTGCAACTCGATACTCACCACTGAGATATCGATGGGTTTGGCTTTCTCATTGTCTACGGCATTGCAATTTATTCGCTTGATTTTAGGTTTTCTTTCTGATTTTCTACTCCAATTTGATAATTTATTTATTTTATTATTATAATTTTAAAATTATTTANTTGTAGTTTTAAAATTATTTACCTTAATATTATAATTTTTTATTTAAAAAATAAATAAATATTAGTAGGTGGAGTTCACTACACACGTCACACACTTTTGGCGTGTCTCTTTAGGACATGTCACATGGTATGTGGTGTGTCCCACCTATAAAGTTATATTTCATTTTTTGCAAAATCTACTATGTGTGCAAGGGGTGCGGCCCACTGGACATGCCACGTGACCTGTTCTCAAGGAACACGCCGCATGACATGGGGAGTGTCTAGTGGGCCTCACATGCTGACATTTATTTTTTAAAATAAAAAATTATGATAAATTATTTTGAAATTATAATAATAAAATAAATACGTTGTCAAAATATAATATTTAAGTTAAAAAACCTCTAATATAGTGGATAGAATAAAAAAATTCCTCCTTCACTTCTTTTTTTCTTTTATAAGAGAGCAAGATTCACTGAAAAAATAGAAGAGTGTTTGGTGAGAATTGAATCCTTGATATCAACTTTATGATTCTTATATCTAAAGGAAGTGCCACTAGACTCATAGTCATTGGCCCTCCTCTACCCATTTTAACTTTTAGTATAGTAAAATTACATTTATCTCTCTTAAGATTTGAGAGTACATCTTTTAATTTCAAATCATACAAAAGGGCAAATTGACAGCAATAATGCTGTTAATAAACAAATTATGGATGTGGGTTAGTTTTCAAACTATATACAAAAGTGAGTCTGTTTTTGTTGCCTAATAAATGTATACACGTTTTATGAAAAAAAAAAACGTTGAAATGAGGGATGTTTTTAACAAAAAAAATGCTGAAGCGTCTTATATATAAAACGCTNCAATAGTTATGAATTATGTGTTTGAATATAAACTTTTTTCTTTTAAAGTTTAAGATCAGAGCCACTTTATCCCAAATATTTAAGATAAAAATGAAATTTCTCTAAAATTTACATTTCTATATTTTTTTTTGGCCATAAAGGAAATTGGATTAAAAAATATATTTTTCTCTAAGTATGATAGGCTTACTTTGATCTCATTTGACCAAGAAATACTTAACACTCCTCCAAACTTGGGTCGGGTTTTTGAATTGATCAAGTTAGGGAAAAATAATCACATAGACTTTTCATGAGGTTTGATAAGATAATATAGATCATTCTAAGGGATATTCTTTAAAATACAATTTTGGAAGAGAGATTTATCTTATATAAAAATTAAATAGAAGAAATTAATATGTAACTTATAGAATAAAAAATGAGACTTTTTATTATCTTAAATTATAAAATAAGAGGAGGTTAGTATAATTTATTCAAAGAGTGTGTTTGGTACATTAGGTAAATAGAGTATAGTTAAAAAAGTATAGCTTTCTTTGTTTTAAGTATTGATATTAACTATTAAGAGTAAACGGAGTAAAATCAAAAGAGTATAACTTAGTATTGTTACTCCTTAAAATGTTACTCTATTAATTTTTTCCTTTAATTAAGATCAAAATTTTACTTTTGAAAAATACTAAATCCAAAGAATTAGGTCACACGGTGTATCCATTAATGAAGCGCCAGATACTCTCCATCATAGAGGTACCATATTTCAATCCCTTGCAACTAGGTGGAATGCGATTTCGGGAGGTGATAATCTACTCAACAAAATAAATAAATAAACCTCACTAAGCATAGAAGCCATAGAACAAAGTCTAGTTGAAATAATAAACTAGTAAAAAATATATCATGGTGAGAGTGTCCAACAAGAAAAATGACCGAAATTGGCAAGGCTCTATCTCTATTGAAAATATTCACGGGGATAACTAGAATCATCACCTTATCCTTTCCTAGCTAGAATGACTGCACAGATCTATGACCATTAACATCACCTTATCCTTACAATGTCAAAGAACACATTGAAAATTTCTCATCTTTCAGATTTCTATGATGGTTTCAGCTAGGTTTATACAAGATGGCAACAATAATGCCCCTGCAGCAAAGTAAAAAAGAATGCAACAGTGAGCTCAAAACGGATTAAAGCCTCAGCATTTCGTAATGATGGGCTGCTCTCCTTCAAGCTCAGATATGACTATTAAAGAGTCAGTCAATTCAAGAGAGAGGGGTTCTGACTTGGAAACTGGGTTTATAACCTGCAAATGTGCACGTTATAAGTAACTGTAACATGTCCAATGGAAGAGATGGTTCAGAATATATTTGAAATGGTATACCTTCTTGTTGTTTTTCAGATAACCTATGGCTACTTCTCTCCGTAAATATGCTCTCTCAGAGAGCTCAGCAAATGATGGATTCTCTCCTTCTTTCATGTATAGACTAATATCCTGTTTTTATAAACAAAGGTGAGTCAATTGCCTTGCTATGATAGCTAAAGTGTACATTATGACAGAAAGGTCCTTGCCACTGGCCCTTGATTACAGAGTAAACACTTCTGTTCAAATTCAAAAGAATAATCTTTAGCAGTAGATGTAACAAGTTTGGCTTATGAGGTTGAAAAATGCCAAGCGAGTTATAATGAGACTGTTGATCTTATACCAATTATAAAAGATATTTTATCATTAAAGAAATGCAGAGTGATAAAGTAAGGAATTCATCTATGAAATGGTATCTTATTATGTAAAATTTGGATATAATGATAAAAGGAAAAGTTCCAAGAAAGGAAGAACACCAAGATGTGCTTCAGTCATAATGATTTATGAATAACTTCAGATAACTGTTTACGAACTAAGGCATCATAACAGGAATAGATACTACCTTCACATATATCTCATCACCATCTGCATCTAGTATGTCTTTCCAAACTTCATTCAGTTCACTGTTCTCTGCCACTGTTTTACAAGAATAGAAAATAACTTTTAGGAACATTGACATACAAAGAAGACCACATATTTCAAGCTTAGTCAAGAAGAGAACAATGATACATGACCTTGAGATGTTACAAGGCTCATTACTTCCTCTGTTGCAATGTAGGTCAGTGAGGGCTTGATTCTACTAATCTGCAGCGTTTTAGATATAATTACAATGATTTCAATCTGAATCCTTAAAGATTAAACAACCACATAATAACTAGAGTATTACTTGTTTTCCCAATTTCGAATCGACAACCTCTGCAACTAGATTTTGTACCTACAAAACACCCAATTTAATCAAGTTGATTTTTTGCACTAAACTTACAAAAATAACTCAATATTCTTCAAGAGGGAATGCTCCTGTGTTAATGCTTAATAGTCAAGAAATGGAGATTCATTCAGATCAAGTTATTTCAAGTAAAACATATCACCTTAACTCCGAGCTTGTTGCAGATATTTTCTGCAAGTAGAAGAGAATAAGCGGACTGCTTGTCTGCCTTAGATGGATCTGCAAAGAGAATAGTCAATAATAGGTTCTCTTCAACAACAAAAGCTATTATTCATTATTACCTCCAATAAGCCATTCTCTATCGGAAATGACTGCAATAGAAAAAGGAACATCTTCATTCTTTAAAGAATTCCGAATGTTCAGAATGGTGTCCTTTAAGGTGTCATAGTCCACGGGATTTCCAATCTACAGGATATGAAAGACGCAAATGATTGTATGAAGAGCAGGACCACCATAAAGAGAAATACTAATACTTTAATTGACTGCATGAGGAAATACCCTCTGAGAAACTCGGACATTTTTTAGCTTGCTTTGACCAGCAACGTTACTTGCCCTAATCCTGTCATCTAATGGTGTATCTGATAATATTTCCTGCATAATATTTAAGGCCAGAAATGATCAATCATCAACTTAAAGTAAATGCACAAATAATCTAGAAAACAGAGACCAGACCAATATGCACTATCACAAACCCTCAACAATCTGCAATGATGTGAATTTGCTGGTGGTTGAAAATGACCATTGGGACAATCAACAGAAGCATCTACTTAGACCAAGATATTAAAAGAGTGGTCTAAGATCAAGATTTATGACTGTTTTGCAGTGCAAGATTTGAACGTGTATAGATGGTCATCTATGTCCTCTGGGTTTTTGCACTGAGGCATTGACTGAAGGCCATATACTTGCTCTCATGATGGGACAACAGGTGAATGGGAAAAACCTCTGTAATTCAGATATGGATGTTCCCCAGAAGCCCAAACACTGATTTGTTCGGACATCTGAGGAAACATCCAGATCAAAATATTGAGGTTTTTTTCCCTCTGCCTGTTTTTCCATTAAGAGAACAAGCTCATGATCTTCAGCCAGCGCTTCAGAGTAAAAAACAAAAAAAACATGTATGTGTTCTACACACTTTCAACTCGTTCACCTGGGGGTCTCGGTTCAGGTAGAAGGTTCACGATTTTCAAACCGAACCTGTCCAACCCGAACCAATAGATCCGAACATGTTTGACCTTGACCCCGGGTGAGTGTTTAACATAGAGTCTCAGTCCATTTTATATCTTCTCACATTTTTTCTTCTTTTGAGCATGACCGATATGGGACTAAAGGAAGCATTCTAGCATACTAAGTACTAGCATCTAGCAGCACCCCTCAGTTCTGCATCATACACACATGCATTTTTTTTTTTTTTTTCCTTTCTAAGATAGAATTTATATTCTATAAAGCAGAGAGAACATTTTGCAAACAGTATATCATACTAGGAAACAGAACATAGTCCCCAACTAGAAAGAAACTTACCCGAAAAACCAATACTATAGACTAAATAAATTTGATCAGCACACACAAAAAGACATTCATTCACCAACCAACCCTTGAACATCCCTATTCAAATCTTGCACTTAAACAGTCATAGTTTCTTCATCTTAAACCACGCATTCAATATCATTATTCTTCATCATAAACCGCTCATTTCATATCATGAAACATACAATATACCAGTAGAATTATGTAGAACCTCAAAGATGTATAACAGCATACCAAAACACTTCCTGGACCAAGATAGTTATCATACTCTTCAATCATTTCCACAGTATCAAGGCGCCACCCAAGCAAAAGAATGCACTCTTTTGGTCCTTGACTCCAGTCTGATGCCTACAAGGCAGTTACTAATAAAGATTAATATCACCAATAACTTTTTTGGACAAAAAGAATAACATCACCAATATTATATAGTATCCAATTAAGCAAAAGAAAAAAAGAAAAATAGTATACTCCTTCAAACATTTTTCTAATTTAGAAGTCATACCTTGGAACCTGATCTGTTAGGACGCTTTACAATATTAGCATGTCTTATTTTACTCAATTCCAAGGCATGATCCATATGCTTTTCTTGAACTTCCAAGTTATGAATTCCACTATTTCCTTCTGTCCCACATGGGTGTACAACATGTGGCTTTTTTGTATCCTGAAGGGATCCAATGAATAATACCTAAACAAGGAAAACTAAGTGATATCAGAAAGTTTGCATATAAATCTTGTAAGTTGGCTGGTTTCATAAAAGCAGTATGTTTATAAGCATTTCAATTTGATACCCAAGTGTGAGAAATGGTGGAAGTGTGTGAGACTAGCATCTCACATGTATTATTTATATTAACTGTACAATAAATACAGGCCTAATCACATACTAGTTACAAGCTTAGATGTAAGCTATAATAACTACAATATTCACAGTCAATCAATATTCTAAGAATATTCTAACACCAAGCAATAACTGAAAGAATTTTCCAATGAGGATCAAATCCAAATAAACAGTAATTTAAGGAAATAATAAGCATTGAATAATTTGTGAGTAATAAAATAGTAGTGAGTATCATCACTAATTTTGTGGTAATTTGTTGTACTTGCTGTTTCATACAACCAATTGTTCGGCTGACCAGAAATGAAACCATAAAGCATAAATCTATGCCCTTGCTTGTTCAGTCAACCGTTTAGATTTGGTACTTTCACTACATTCAAGACAGAAATGTGGCCAGATGCGATCTGACTAATCCAAAGAGAATCTAGAAAGGGAAATAAAAAAATCAATATAAATTAGATTCAATCATGTTAGTCAACATACTTTGTCAGTTTTCCGGAGAATTTCATCATCATTTGGATGAAAATAATTTTTTCCATTCCGATAAAGACCACAGACAACCACCTGAAAAAAATAATGTGAGCATCAATATAAGCAGGCAAATGGTTTCAGCCAAGAAATTACTTTTGAAGAAAATAATTACCTCTTGAAAACCATGTCTTATTTGCCTATATGTCATTCCTTCTAGATTAGGTAAGCTGCAAAGATAAAATACATTTTCTGCAACAAGTAGAAGTAATAAAAATTGGCATTTAGGAATATTTACTATAATTAACTGGTTTTCGAAGGTCAGGACAACAGTCCCATTGTCTACATTAGTGTACCACCAACTAAAGTGAGAAATGTTTTATAAACCTCAGAAACAAATATAGAAAACAAATGATACAATCCTAGGCCAAACAAAAAATTATTTGAATGGCAACTTTATTCTGGGCATTTACATTTAAAGCACCTAATATCATAAAAATGAACAAAAAACAGGAAAGTTGGTAGGTCCAATTCATATATGCTTAAAAAGTATTTGACCATTTTTTAACATTTCTTATAATTACTCTGAATTTTGGTAGAAAATAAAACATACATAGCATATAACTACAGAAAATTTAAGAAACACACAGAATAGCAACGCAGTTATGACATGTAGCAAGAATTTGTAAAATACTTTGATAATTGAGCAAATGTCTGTAGATCTTTATAAGTCCCTTCTGCCGAGAGCATTGAACAAATAATTTGGAAGCAACATTTTCTACTGGCTGTACTTTCAATCCTGAGATTGATTTTAAAAGCTCACATGTCTTGGAACTTGAAACCTGCATCCATTAAATAATACAAATTCAATTAAGTTTTATGCTACACATTTTTTTTACATATTTTGGTTTCATTAAAGCTATCATAAGTAACATACCTCGACTATGATGGGGATAGAATCCATCTTTGGAATCGGTTGAAGGGCGAGGACAGAAAGAAATGCATCTGTGTCAACTTCATACCTAACATGTTAAGGATCTGAAATCAATAAACTTCACTACAAAGAAGAAATTCAGAATCAAGACAAAAGTATGCGAACATTCTGAAGCCAGTAATTGGTCTATATTCGATAGACAGAAAAATCAGAGGTCAGCCACTCCCCACTACTACAATTGTTTAGCCGTTAAGCTTTTAGTTTTGCATGCTGCTAAATTTGACTTACTTTCTTATTGATTCAAGCCAAATCGTTGGGTTGATTGATGAGCTACTAAAAGAAACCTGTCTTGATTAGCTAGACACAAAGACCAAGAACCTACCTCTTAGGGACAAAGCATTATGATAGCAGATGTCATCTTAAGATTGCTTGCACTTCATATATTATTATCTTTTTTTTCTAAAAAAATTTATACATGACTCTGATCAGTGTGAAGGAATTCTTTCAGAAACAAATTAACCCAGTAATGCAGATCTAGAAGAATAATTGGCAAGAAAAAGGAGATACAAAGAAGGAAGGGAGAGAAGAGGAGGCAGAAAGAGAAGAGAGGGATATGAAGTAGGCAAACCTCAATAAATTAATTACTTATTAACCCCAAATTAATAAAACCTAATAATCCCTTCATGTTGGCATGCTCCTAATAACTTTACTTTGTGCAAGAAGCAATTTCCCATCATTGATCATTTTACCATCGCAAGAGAGCACAAGTAGTATTCCAAAATTCTACTAGAACATCAAAAATATAAAACTTCAATAACAACCTTAATAGACATAGTAAATTAAAATTCTAAACTCTCTGCCTGGATAATTAGTGACTACAACTAACATTAATGATGTCTTGATGTTTATACAGCATTTTCTCTATCACCATTATAAATCCTCATGGAATGGATTCTCAAAACAAAGAAAAGTAACTTTAACTGCACTGAACTAAACCACCTTAACCATTTACATTATAAGTAAATCAACTCTTACCGATCCCCTTTTGTTGGCAGTATAATTATTGCACGTGCCTTGTTGGCTGCTGCTCTTTCAAATGATTTTGTTAAGTTAAGGCTACAACTGTAAGGCCATAAACTCCAAGTATAAGGCACGAAAGAAGATAAATTTAAAGCAATTCAATATGAAATGACTATAAGTCATATCTACTGTTCATTGTTCAACAAAAAATTTGAAATCAACCTAGACCCTGCCAAATTTAGCATGTTGAGGGAGCCACCACTTTTTACCTCCCCCTGAAATAACCATCAGCCAAGCACCAGAGAAGCGGAAAAAAGAAAATTTCCATAAAAGAAAATGTTGTCGTTATTGACCCAAAAATATATTGATAGACACTGAAGCTATAAAGTAAGCAAGCTTTATCTGTCCTTTTTATTTGCATTGTATTGGTGGATGTGATTGCTTCCCCATTGTATCATACATTTTCCATAAAAGAAATCAACAAAGGAAAGTAAGCATTGAAGAAGAATATCCAGGAACAGTTCCAAGGAGGAAAGAGCAGTTTTCCCAGAGGTGCTTCCGTGATTAAAATAAGTTGCTCAGAATTCTTACCTCTTCGTAAGGATATCAATGTGATATAAATCTTTTGCAATGTTGTCAGCTATCCTATCAATCTGTTTTCTAGGAAGATCAGACATAAGAAGAATTCTCTGCCTCCTACATAAGAATGAAAAGGAGTATTATGGAAACCAGTAATTTAAGCACAAGAAAGGGCAATGTGCAACAACTTTGTGTGAACCACTTACCTAGCTGTAGCTGTGCCTAAGCGGACAGCAAATTCATGATACTTATTTAGCTGCTTTAATATGAAAGTCAAACGACTATTCATTCCACAAATAATTATATGATCGGTCTCCAGAACTTGCATTTGGGCCCCCTCTCTGAGCCTTTGCATATTAGTCTGTCCTAAAGATGGATAATTAATGACATGAAGGGGTAATAATCCTTAGACAATGCTTATTGCTACAGATCTTACCCTAAATTGCTCAGTCATTGTACTTAGAAGGCGAGAGTAAAACAATATACCCCATATTGCAAGAACAAAGCCAATAACACGCTCAATGCGTGTTGATTGCTGCAGTTAAAAAAAAAATTTGTTCCTTAGTCACAGAAAATACTTATATACAACGTGAAGCAATGAGTCAACAAAACCAAATTATGAAATCCACAAGACCAACATACTCTCAAATGTGTAGATGATGAACATAGACATGCCCAAGCTTCCCAGAAACAGTCTTCCAGAGATTGCTTCCTAGCCCCAGAGGATCTAATATTGTCCCAGATTAGAAAACATGGTTAAGCACAACTGCACTAAAACAAGATACTAGTTCACCAAAATTTTAATTTGCCCAGGATCTTGATAGGTTGGCAGAAAAGGAGCAATAAAAATGTATCTCATATTTTATACAAGAAAGAAATGTGTATTATTTTTTCTTGTACATATTTACAGAATAATAATAAGAAAATAAAAAAAGTGATCAATAGGTTGATGGAGATAGCTGGTCCATAAATAATTGAATAAGGGAAAACACAAATTTCATTAAACTCATAGAAAAATATTTGAGAATAATATCTCACAGTAACTACATAATCTCCCTCAAGCTTCATCATACCCTCTGAGATATTGATCAAATATGTTCTCTACTGGGTCCGAATTTTCAATAATAAAATCAAAGAGTTGATCTTATATTCAGAATAATATACATCTTGAATTTTCTTTTTCATCCCAGTGCCAGCCGGTTTGGGTGAGGGAGGGGGGGTCCGGTGGGGTGGAGGAAAGAATTAGGAATAGTTTAACACTCTTCAAAAAGTGCATTTATTGAAGATTACCTTATCTTGAAGAATAGGAGACCCCCAATGATAACAAATGAGAAGCATGCTACAAGGAGCACCAGGAAGAACCTGAAACAGTCCATACGATTCATCCAGTCAACAAGCACACAAATACTTAGTTTTGATCTCTGGAAATAATTCATTAAAACAGATAGGATCCATTACTTCACAGTGCACCATTTGTAGAGCCGGTTAAATACACAAATTACCAAAACTGTTCAGACGAATTCAGTTAAATTTTCAGCACAGAATTAGTTACCCAAACCCAAATCCACCCCCTCCTGCCCACCACNAAAAAAAAAAAAAAAAAAAAAGAGCGTGGAAGAAAACCAATATTTTTAATTTAAGTTTTTTTCTAGTGAATCACTTGTAACCTATTCTTATTAAATCTCTGAAACATAATTCCATTAAGATAGATTCTATTCTTTACAGAGGATCTTCCCTTCTTTTTTCCTTTTTTTCTAAAAGCTCCTGAGATGATAGCAACATTTTTTTTTCAAAGCCTCCAAGCAGATTTGTGTATCATAAAGCTCCATTTCGAATCCTATGGGATAATGAGCAATATGAGAATAGATGACCACAAATACTGAATGTTGCTATTCTTTCACAAAGAAAGTTGGCTTCCCACATACAGCTAATTCGCAAGCAAGATTATAACCACAATCAATAATGCACTGGCAACCAAAACATAAAGTCAGCCTCATGACAAACAAGGACCATTTTGACAATACACTAAGAGTTATACTACTGCACTTCATCTGCAAGATGATATGTAAGGCACAGTATTCAACATATAACCATGTCATATCAACACAATGATGTTATTCTAATACCTATCATCTGATCTGCAACCTAAAAGTCAAGTGAGGAACTCAACAATTTTTTTTTTTAGATGAAACATATATTATTTTCCAATTACTACTTAATTCATAAATCTTCAGGAGCTCAAAATTCATCAATAATATAGTAGAGAAAAATATGCACAGGAAAACAAAAAATATAGTGATCATAGACTTCACTTACGTGGCAACATTTCTCTCAAGTTGCATATTGAATAAGTACAACAACCTTGCTAAGCTCCATCTAACATCGTGAAAAGAAGGCAAGGACACATCTAATTGAAGAGGCTTGGGTTTATTCAAGGTATTAGAAACACAAGCGAGAGGCAAGCTTGTAGCACTAAGAGTCTGAAGCACCTTTGGAAGAATTGCTTGGACTACTTTTATCATCAGATCAGAAAACTTCTTATGTGTCACTCTCAGTATCAAGTACAGTGGAATAGACTGCATCATGCTTTTAACCTGTAGACACTGCATATATGATGGATTGACAGATTTAACAAACGCTATAACTATTGCAAGCAGAAAATGGTACAGCAAGTCCAACCCTAAGTCATACTTTGTGGATTCAACAAGTTGAGCATGAAACAACTTTTGTAAAAATAATCATGAATAGAGGCATCATTAAGAGAGAAAACAAGTAATTGGAGTAGCTAAACAATTCATTGCTCAAAACTTAAAGAAAAAGAAAAATAATCTAGACAAAGAATCTGAAGAAAACATTGCCCCATGTTTTTCCATGCACTGCTTACCTGAGAACTATTGTCATCCTTCTCCATTCTAGTCAGCTTAGTGCCCAAATTTTCAGGAACATTTTGGCAGGTGTTGGAATCTGACTTACTTTCTGAGCTCTGAGAATCAACCTCCCATCTTCCTACAAGGATTTCATTGAAAATAATTCATTTTTTAGGTACAACCAATGGCTCTAATCCCTCCATATAATACCAAATTGAATAAAGAGCATATATCCCAACCAACAATAAGATGGGAAAAAAGGAAAAATTTATACAACTAATACAATATAATTGAATTACCATAAAAAAAAAAAAAAAGGAAAAACAAAGAAAGCTGAAGTTGATTAGAAATCAGTCAGAGTAGTCAAAAGCTAATGGGAAGAAATGTATCCTGCCAAAATGATTTTGACAAAAGGAAACATATGACAATTTATAACTATATTAAAACATACAAATCAACTGTGGAAGGCATTCAGATCTACATTTTGAATATTTAAAATGAGTGACACAGTCAGAGTAGTCAGAAGCTAATGGGAAGAAATGTATCCTGCCAAAATGATTTTGACAAAAGGAATCATATGACAATTTATAACCATATTGAAAAATACAAATCAACTGTGGAAGGCATTCAGATCTACAGTTTGAATATTTATAAGGAGTGACACAGTGGGTGTAAAGTTTCATAAGTTTGATAGTATGCAGCAAGCATCAGAACTTGAAATTCAATCAAGCTGCTTAGTGTGTTAAACGCATATATCACCAACCAAACCTGCAAACAAGTGGAGGTAATTTTCTTCTTTCTTTCTTAGAAAGCTAAGATAGTTTAACAGACAATAGGCTCAAAAAAGGCAATGCCATTTAGTAGATATAGCAACAAATGGGCTGTAGCAGTCTCAATAGAAATAGCCACAAACCAAGAAAAGCTTCATAATCCAAACAACAGGACTATTTGCAGATAACTGAAAGACACTAGGATGGGATGGAATCTTTCATAAGAAAAATAAGAAACCAAAAAAAAAAAAATGCAATAAATATAAATAAGTTGAAGACAATCATATCAGTATGACCTATAATTCTCTCTATAAAATGACACTAGGAGGATCATTCATTTTACAATATCATGGGCAGAAAAAGAAAAAGAAGGGGAAAGCATTTTCTTTATAACTATGTAACAGTACACAACATACAGAAACTAGTCACAGAACAACCATCAAACCAATTAAACCAAACAAAATAGCCTTTTTCCAAATACCATTAGGGAGGAAGCATAAGAAGCATAGAAACTAGACAAGGAGACGCACACCAACTCAGCATCCTATGGGATTTGATTTATGATTTACCCCTGTCCTAGGTCATACACCTCAGAATATAACTTTTTTCAACAGAGAAACATGTTGAACCTTACATATCTCTACTGGTCAAAAGGACAAATGACAATTCGTGGGATCTCAGGCATGTCATTGGCGCCTTGCTCGGTAGTATTAGAGTAACCTATCCTTACTACCATTTGGGTTACCAAAAACAAAAAAAATCTAATTATGGGAAACAGGTGGGACGGTAGAATTATAGCAATATAAACAATTAACTAAGTCACCAAAAACTCCAAAATGGAAGATGAACGCTTAAGGCCAAAATCAGTTACTCATGAAATGGTATAATTTATCAAAAAGTAAATGGCAGCCTAAAGGCATTGTAGCATAATGAAAATTGTATAAAAAATATAGTAGGAAAAAAAATGGGACCTTCTAATTCAACATTAAAAAAAGAATTAAGTAGGTAATAAGAATAGCTTACCAAGGAGAAACTCAACAATTGAGTAAGATCAAGATCTTACAGGCTCAAAATAAAGAAGCACCATTTATCTTTTTGATAAAAAGATATAAACAGAGAAATGCCATTTTTTTTTTTCTTTTCGACACATGGAAATCACCTTCACTGTCTGCTTTACGACCATGCGCAAATAATGCTGAAGGTTTGATCCGGCCAAAGTGGCAGGGCACAAATCTTCTGTAAAGGACCACATTAATGTTAGTTTCCTACAGCACCAGCTCCACCAAAATATTTCGAAAAATGATGAAAAATCCTGAACAACCCTGCTAAAATGTGAACCAGCACATGTCCAACATAAGCAATTAAACAGGGAATTTTTTCACATATGCTGGTTATTTAGAAAATGAAAAACCAAATTTAATCATTTAACAATACTCGAGGTGGTAAAAAAACTATACATTGAGCCTATGTAACTCAATTCAACAGCAAGAACAACATAATTATGATAGAGCTGAACTCTTTGCTTGGAATTCATCTCACTGGTTTATGAAAACATCACCAACCAACGTCATTACGGCTTACAAGAACTGGGTTTCCAGTTGAAAGTATAAAACAGAGTAAATTCCCCAAAAATGAGAAATCTTTCACATCAGGGGGTGAGATTAAGTCGTGAACTGAGTTGGGTCCTTAATGCATCCAATGAATCAATTCAACAACAATTATAACAAAAATTAAGATAGAGCTGAACTATTTGCTTGTAATTCATGTTATTGGTTTGTGAAAACATCGCCAACCAACCTCATTCCAGCTTAGAAGAACTGGGTATCCAATTAAAAGTACAAAGCAAGAAGTACCTTTCACTCTTGGTTGATGACAAGTGATAGAGTCTTGGAATTCCAGGAGGTAGAATCCATGGCTGTGAGCTCTGCAACTGACTGAGAAGCATAGCAGCCTTTTCTCCTCTCTCTCTCTCTCTCTCCCTCTCCCTCTCCCTCTCCCTCACTTCACCGTAATCAAAATTAAACAAATGCTTGTAGGAGAAAGTGATGGTTGCGTGTAATTGGGGGAAATAAATGAAAAAGAAAATAAATTGATGTATTAAAACATGTGGGGAAGAAAAATAAATTGCTGAAACGAATATTTTGAAATATGTACGGTCGCTTTCTGAGTTTGTTGTTACCATGAGATATGCATCTGGAGACCACAGAAAAGATGAAGTACTTCATAAGAGCGTATTAAATGAAACTGGACATTTTACAGTGTAAACATTTCTTAAATATATTTTTTAAAAATAATTTTAAATTAAAAATATTAAAAAAATATGTTGTTCAATATGTGAAAAATATTTTTAGGTAACTTGTGGCATGATAAAATTAAAATATTTTGAGCTATATGATAAGGTGGTTTTCCTTTTCACTCTAGCGTGTACACAGTTCAATTAATTTATTGTTCCAATTAAAGGTAGGAATGAAAAATTGACTAAAAACTTTACCAAAAAAAAAAAAATTGATTAAGAAGCTTCCTACAGCACTCTGACTCAAATATTACACTTTTACAACATTTTTACACATTTATAACACTTTTAAACTTATTTACTTTAATATTACACTTTTTAAAAAATAAAAACTAAAAAAAAAAAACTTTCTCGGAGCAGTGGGGCTCATAGAACACATCATGAGCCTGTTGGCATGTCCCCACTAGAGCCCAGTCCACTCTTGTCACTTTCACACAGCTTTTTCAAGCATGTGGGGCCCAGGGGATACGAAAAGCTGCCATGTGACATGTCTTGTGGGGACACGCCAACTCCCTACTAGCATGTCCCCACAAGACATGCCAAATGGCAGCCGACGCTTCTCCTTTTGTCTGCAAGCGTGTCAGGGAATCCTGAAATTTTGTCGGGGGAAGTTGTGTGACTCCATTGGCGAATGGCGTGTCTAAGTTCTATATATGCTACCTCCATGGAGAGGAGTCCATCATTCATAGAAGAATTTTTTTTTTTCAATTTGCAAAGGAGATAAATTTTCAGTTCACAGAAGAGAAAAATTTTCATTAGTCAATTTTCTGTCAAGACTTTTTTTGAATTTTTGTGGAGCGATATTTTATAAGATGCATTAAAATTTTAGTCATTGCTTAATCTGTATAATTGTTTTTGTTTTTTTTTTTTTATTTTAAACTTGATAATTTTTAATAATATATGTTTGTGTGAAAATACTAGTATAAATAAATTATGATAATATTTATATGTTAATTGTATATAATAATATTTAATTTGTTTTTAATTGTAAGCTCGATAATATTTAGTAATATATTTTTTCATTTAAATATTACTATAAGTAAATGTGTATATAAAATATGCATTTAGGTCAATATTTTTATGATAATTGTACATGAAATATAATATGTTTGGTTTAAAATTTATGATAAAAATACTTATCTTTATTTATTGCAATGGTCAAGTGTATAATGGAAAACAATGAGTTACGTATGAAAATATGAATCCTGTTTGTATGAAGTTAAAGCATAAAGTTAGACTACATAATCTTAAAGAGGTTATACAACAAAAATTATGTCTTGATCCTAATAAAGTGATCAAGAATATCAAATATAGATTTTCTATGTCAGCTAACTCTTTATATTATTCGGCACTTGACCTCATGGTTGATGAGAATGTAATGTGCATGTATAAAAGTCATGCGCAACATGTCAATCTTAGAGCAATGGAACTTTTTGTGGAGACTGAAACTACACAACATGATGGTAGTGGTTTTCAGATTAATAAAGCTGATACAGGTGGACCAAGTTCAATACTTTGTTCAATTCAAGGGTATAGTCAAACAAAATTTAAAAATGACTACTGTTATCAGCCACATATTGATTCATCTAGTTCAAATCAAATTTTTCAGCCACCAGAGAGTCATGAATATAGTTATAATGACTAGTGGTTCAATTCAAATATTGGACACGGGAGGGGCATTGAAGAACATGAAGCTGATCTGAATAAAGAATAACATGAAGACAAACAAGTAAATGGTGGTAATTTTCTCATTGATCTTTTAATTGCGTCAAGTGACGATGAGGATTACATGGTAGAGGGAGATGAATCAATCAATGATGAAGAAAATGAACATAGTTTAGATCTCAATGTGTAACCATTAGACTATGAATTTGGTTGTCCCACATCAAAAATGATGTAGTCATTGCTGTATAGTGAACTTTCGCCATATTATTTAGAAATTAACTAGGATACCATACGAATTAGTGATAATACTGAGATATCAGATGGACATGGAGCGTGAGAAAGAGGTGGAGAGTTGTCAATTGAACAACAATTTTCAACAAAAAATGATATTCAACTTGTTGTCAAGAAATATTTACTGCAAATACATCATTCATTCATTATGAAGTAGTCGCATTCAACAGTATAGAATGTTATTTATCGAAATAAGGCTACTGGTTGTAATTAGAGATTTCAAGTTTGCTAAAAGAGTAAGAGTCAAGTATGAGAGATTAAAAAGTATAATGATTCGCATACTTGCACAAATATACAACAAATTAGATATTTATATGATAACATCGAGTATTCATGTGATGGTTAAGAATAGTCTCGATGTATCAATTAAATTGATACATGAGCGAATATTGAATGAATTTTCGTACTGAGTATTGTACAGAAAAGCATAGTTAGCAAAACAAAAGTGCATCGAAAAGTTGTTTGACAATTAGAATAAGAGCTATAACTTCTTGTCTAAATGGATAGTAGCAATGCAAGCGTCAAATCTTGGCATTGTTGTCGAATGGTTGTTGGATAATAATCAAATAAGCAGTCATTCAAATGTTCAGGAGACAATTTTTTGCCTTGTCTTTTGGATATTCCAAGTCTGTGTTGATATATTTCATTTTTCCAAGTATGTAATTCAAGTAGATGAGACTTTTTTGAATTGCAAATATCGTTGGACATTATTGATTGTTTTTATACAAGGCGGTGATAGGTCATCGTTGCCTCTTACATTTGCTATTGTAGAATATGAAGTTAAACATGCATGGACATAATTTTTTTTTTATCTTAATTCATTGACACGTTGTTCGAGATCAACAAAATTTAGTGAGTATTTTAAATCGTTATATAAGTATATTGTCTTCAATTGCAAATGAACGTGTGGGTTAGAGTCCACCACTTGCGTACAATTTCTTTTGCTTGCGGCATGTTGTTAACAACTAGAATACACACTTCAAGAACAAAGTCCTAAAGACAAAAATATACTCAGCATAATATGTATAAATTTTTTATTCTAATATTTGTCATTATAGTAATATATTTAGTTTAAACTTAAAATCATAATATTCAATTTCAATTGAATTTGATAGGTAGTCAATTTGAATCCTTTAAATTTAAAGAGTTTATGAGGGATATACAAAATTGATGCGAAGACAACCGGACATGGAAGTATGTACAAGATCTTGATGAAGCGAAATAGACTTTGCAAAGAGATACTGAGGAGAGGCATTATGATATGATGACAATCAATTTGACTAAGTATATTAATGGCACATTGAAGAGTAATCGCAATATGCTTATTACTTCCCTAATTAGAGCGACATATTACAAGTTGAATGCTATTTTCACTAAAAAGAGAGATGAAACTAGTAATATGAGAGTTAGTGGACAACGGTGGACCGAGTATGCAATAGGTAAGATGCGTAATAATTCATGAGAGGGGTCATCACACAAGCATCGATTGTGCACATGTTCACATGCAATATCTGCTTGCACGTATGCTTCGTTTAATGAATGGACTTATGTGAATCCAGTATATTCCATTCAAAATTTAGTGAATGTGTATCGTGGACAATTTAATCCTATTAGTGGACAGAAATATTGGCCAGAGATCGGGGGGATACATATTAGCCCCAACCCTGCGATGCTAAGGAAAAAAAGGTCGTCTTATTATAAACCGCATACGAAATGAGATGGATTGTCGGGATTCAAGCAAAACCCGAACAAAGTACAATATTTGTCCATATAGAAAAATGTTTGATTCATGACCAAGTTAGATATTTTTGCTTGAATGTTTGTAATTTATATGTTATTTTTCTTTTTTACTTTTGTTACTAATGGCAAATATGGAGGTTATACGACATGATGTTTAATTATATTAATCGTTAATTTCAAAACCTTAAATAATGACATGACATATAAATTCAAAAATAATAAGAATATACATAATAATAATCTTGTCACATGTATAATAACAAAGTAATACTAATGTCGATGTTAGTGTAAATGTCCGTCTATTCCTCATTTAGGGGGATTTCTCGTACGTGGTGGCAGTTTTTCTTCAGTAGGTTGGGTGGTTGGTTGTGTTATGTGATCATACATGTGCCCTGATGCAAATAGTCTAGTCTCAGTCATTGCTGAATCATTTTTCGAACGTTCTATTAGAGGAGTCATCGTAAAATCAGTCCAATTTTTTGATAAGAATGCCTGTGAAGAGGAGCCCGCATAAGCGTCAATCATTAATAGGGGAACACGGGAATCAACGTCAAAAAAATTATATAAAAGAGATTATGTCGCATCATATACATGTGTTGTCATATCAAAATAGTTATGGTCTTGTGTAACTTGTATTGGATTGGGCTGATATAACACGTGGATCAAGGAACCAGCCACATCAAAACGATGACCAGAATGTGATGAACTCTGAAATTTGGAACTCGAACGTTGTTAGACCCTGTTAGAATGTGAGGCAGACTATCGTCGTGATGACGTAACCAGTGACTCAGAAGGCACAGATGCACTATCAGATGACATGGTTGAGTCAGGAGCCATCTAGGGTTGCATCACCGGTAGGAACACCNGATGCGTAATAATTCATGAGAGGCGTCATCACACAAGCATCGATTGTGCACATGTTTACATGCAATATCTGCTTGCACGTATGCTTTGTTTAATGAATGGACTTATGTGAATCCAGTATATTCCATTCAAAATTTAGTGAATGTGTATCGTGGACAATTTAATCCTATTAGTGGACAGAAATATTGGCCAGAGATCGGGGGGATACATATTAGCCCCAACCCTGCGATGCTAAGGAAAAAAGGTCGTCCTATTATAAACCGCATACGAAATGAGATGGATTGTTGGGATTCAAGCAAAACCCGAACAAAGTACAATATTTGTCCATATAGAAAAATGTTTGATTCATGACCAAGTTAGATATTTTTGCTTGAATGTTTGTAATTTATATGTTATTTTTCTTTTTTACTTTTGTTACTAATGGCAAATATGGAGGTTATACGACATGATGTTTAATTATATTAATCGTTAATTTCAAAACCTTAAATAATAACATGACATAAAAATTCAAAAATAATAAGAATATACATAATAATAATCTTGTCACATGTATAATAACAAAGTAATACTAATGTCGATGTCAGTGTAAATGTCTATCTATTCCTCATTTAGGGGGATTTCTCGTACGTGGTGGCAGTTTTTCTTCAGTAGGTTAGGTGGTTGGTTGTGTTATGTGATCATACATGTCCCCTGATGCAAATAGTCTAGTCTCAGTCATTGCTGAATCATTGGACGAATGTTCTATTAGAGGAGTCATCGTAAAATCAGTCCAATTTTTTGATAAGAATGCCTGTGAAGAGGAGCCCGCATAAGCGTCAATCGTTAATAGGGGAACACGGGAATCAACGTCAAATAAATTATATAAAAGAGATTATGTCGCATCATATACATGTGTTGTCATATCAAAATAGTTCTGGTCTTGTGTAACTTGTATTGGATTGGGCTGATATAACACGTGGATCAAGGAACCAGCCACATCAAAACGATGACTAGAATGTGATGAACTCTGAAATTTGGAACTCGAACGTTGTTAGACCCTGTTAGAATGTGAGGCAGACTATCGTCGTGATGACGTAACCAGTGACTCAGAAGGCACAAATGCACTATCAGATGACATGGTTGAGTCAGGAGCCATCTAGGGTTGCATCACCGGTAGGAACACCTAAAACTGTACAAATACCCGGTTAGGCTCGCAACAAATGTCTGATATTGCTTATTCGAAATATAAACAGATTGATAAGGCCGCCCCGACTGAGGTCTCCAACCCTACTGAGGTCCAGCTTGTTGAAGAGGGATCTGCTGAGTTTGAGGATGAGAAGAGGCCTGCATCGTGGTTCGTTATGGATCACTACTTATTCATAAAATAATATAGTAATTTAAAACAAATAAAATAATTGTAATGCACTGACATGTTCGGCAACTATGACATTTTCAAGGCTCATCCACCGACGCGTTATCCATAAGTATCATGCCATATAATCTGGATTTATACACCAAATGACTTGTTTAAATGAACAACATATAAACGTCGACCATCTCACAAGAGATTGTGCTCAATGTAGCTTGTTTCCCTCTCATATTGACATTGTGTAACTATGTATTATAAATAGTGATTTCTCGTGAAATGTATTATCTACTCCCAAATTGACGCATAACTCGATCTGGATTATGATGCTTTACGATGTGATAACATATCAATGACATCTTAGCAGCCAAAATCGCATGCTCTTAAACACAATAGTCTGGGAGTAGTGTCATCAATGTCATGTTATATGGCTGTTACATAATTTGTTCACATCAAACATCAATAACATGATTAATATTTCATACAACAAATTCAAGAAATAAATAACATAGATTAGTTACTAGTAATAAGTATTCTTACATCATCAATTTCAAGTAGATCAAAGCTTTGTCGATACCTCATCTGGTCCAAGCCGTAGGCAATACTTGTCCAATCTAAAGGAGATTTTTACCTAAAATATTTCAAATATTACACTACAATTAATTATGTTTATTACACTACAAAAATTATGTCTATTGTACTATAAAAATTATGTCACTGTAATATGATTCATGTAATCCAATTAATTACTCTTAATGCTAATGTAACTTAATTATAAATAAATTGAAAGTTCATTTACTAACATAGTCACAAGTTTTCCAGTTAGATCACGATCTAGTCGCCTCAGAGTTATAGAAGGAAATTTCTCTTAAGCCCAACACTAGAGCAAGACACAACAGCCTGCGAAGTTATCAGCTTACTCAAGAGAAGTCATGCAAAGACTCCTATAAAGATATGCAAAACAAGCAGATCCCCAACTGAATCTCCCAGCTTCATCTCAATTCTCCAGCAACTTTAAATACATAATATGCACATAATTTTCAGTTCTATTAGACATAAGTCACATGTTAATTAAACATAGTATATGTGTTATTGCATATTATTATACCACGTCATCTGTCATATTATTTGGGTATTGACCAAATGTCTGCGAAAGTTAGCTTAACTTCAGTCGTCCTCCAGCTAAAGCTCATTCAGGTAGGGTTACACTTAGCAATTCCTAACAAAACTCATTTAATGAGTAACCGGTATACTCTATTACTACATTCTCATCAACAGGTAGACCAAGTAACACCTCCAAATCTTGCAGGGTGATAGTGCATTTACCGCCAGACATGTGAAATGTATGTGTCTCTGGTCTTTACCGTTCAACTAATGCATATATTAATTGGACATCTATTAGCGGAAATTCTATTTTCGCAACTCCACCAAAACCTGTCATTCTAACGTATAGTCGTTAGGTCTATGTATTTTACCATGAGATCGAGGGCGCACAACTACATCAACTTGTTTCAATTATGATTTAAAAAATTACAACATTTTACAAACAAAATTATAATAATATATATCTACAAAAATTCTATAAATTAAAAATGCTTCACAAAAATATTTGTAAATTACTTACTCCAATATTCTATATTTTTGTCGATATATAATTTTTTTGTTTAATCAATAAGGTAGAATCTTGTGGTCCTAGTAGTAGAAATTGATCTGCTATATTATCTAATAAANCTCCACCAAAACCTGTCATTCTAACGTATTCTATAACTCAATCGTTAGGTCTACGTATTTTACCATGAGATCGAGGGCGCACAACTACATCAACTTGTTTCAATTATTATTTAAAAAATTACAACATTTTACAAACAAAATTATAATAATATATATCTACAAAAATTCTATAAATTAAAAATGCTTCACAAAAATATTTGTAAATTACTTACTTCAGTATTCTATATTTTTGTCGATATATAATTTTTTTGTTTAATCAATAAGGTAGAATCTTGTGGTCCTAGTAGTAGAAATTGATCTGCTATATTATCTAATAAATGTCTTATAGTGCTGACAAAATAAACAAAAATAATCTCAAGTGGGGACCAGAAGAATAAGAACAATAATATGAGAATGGAGACAAGAACAAAAGAATAAGAAAAATGAGAAGATGAAGAAGAAGAAGAAAAGAAGAAGAATGACTAGTGGAGGGAAAAATGCTGAGAGGACATATGGAGGAAGAAGGAAGAAAGAAAAAAAATTGCATGCAACGTCCCTGCCACGTGGCATCACCTGATTGGGCCTTCGGCGGGTCCACTGGAGACACGTCACATGGCGCCTGACGTGTCCCAAAAAGCATCCGGTCAAACCTACTGACACACGCCACCTGCTTGCCACACACCAGCTCCTTGCCATGTAAGACAAATTTAGACACGTCACGTGGGCTGCAGCGTGTTCGGTGAGGACACGTCAGCTGACCCACGACGTGTCGAGTGGGACCTACTGCTCCAAAAAAGTTTTTTCTTTAGTTTTTAATTTTTTTAAAAATATAATATTTAAGTAAATTAGTTTGAAAGTGTTATAAATGTGTAAAAAAATTGTAGATGTATAATATTTAGGTCAAAGTTCTAATTTCCTAGTTCTAAATTAAAAGCTATAAATTAAAGTAGTATCTATGTATTGAAACACCTAATGACTTGTATAGGTCTAGTATTACCTCATTTAGTTAAAGAAATTAGAGTATTAATGTTAAAAGTTCTAATCTCACTTTGTTCTCTTCTCCTATTTCTTCAATGCATTGTGCTGTTTGCGTTCATTTGTAACCCAAAATAAAAATATATCCAAAATAAAAAACTATACATTGAAACACAGGATCATGTAGTCACCCTTTATCATTTAGCCAACTTCTTGCGATTAATTCATTAAATGTTCACCATTTTTTTTTTTTTTTGGATATGTTTTACAAAATCAAGAAGAAAGTTATGAATTTCTTTGATTTAATAAGAGAAATTGAAAAAAAAAAAAGACTTTAGGCATAGAAAAACTAACACGAGTAGTTGATTTGATAAGAAATTTGCATAGTTTACTGGAAGCTACACAATAGAAGTAGTTTATCTTCTTCTAAAATTTCACATTACTTGTCCTTAATAAAATTTGAACTTAGTACTTTTATAATAAAGTATTAAGTACTCAGCTATTGAAGTATCCTTTATAAAAAAAAAAAAAAGTAATTTGCTTTCTTAAATTAGCTAAAACAAAAATGTTAGGAAAAAACCTATATATGGCTAAATGAATCAAGGAAAAATTTGCAACAAATTAAAAAAAAAAAAAAGAACAAAGAATAATTAAGTACAAATGCTGCCCCTACCCAACTTGGACCGTTCGACTTGATGGCAATGTTATTATTAATAGTTCAATACAGTCTCTAAATTAACCTCTCCTTTTCTAATTTACTAATTTTATGGCCATTTGTAGTAATTGATGTTTTATACAATCAATTGTTGGTCTGACCATAACTGAAACCATAAAGCATAAATCTATGCCCTTGATTGTTCAGTCAACCATTTAGATTTGGCACTTTTACAACATTCAAGTCAGAATTGTTGAAAAAAAAAAAAACTGAAAATAAATTAGATTCAACTGTGTTAGTCTACATACTTTGTCATTTTTCTGCAATTCCTCTTTAGATGAAACCCATGTCTTATTTGCCTATTTGCAATTCCTTCCAGATTAGGTAAGCTGCAAAGATTGAATAAATTTTCTGCAACAAGTACAAGTGATAAAAAATGGCATTCAAGGATTATCAAGATAATTAACTGGTTTTCAAAGGAGGGGCCAACAGTGTCATTGTGTACATTAGTGTACCAAGAGGTAAAGTGGGAAATGATTTTATCACTTTCTGCAACTCGATACTCACCAATGAGATATCGATGGGTTTGGCTTTCTCATTGTCTACGGCATGGCAGTTTGCAAATGCAATTTATTCGCTTGATTTTAGGTTTTCTTTCTGATTTTCTACTCCATTTCCAGATCTTTGATATGAATATTGTAATTTGATAATTTATTTATTTTATTATTATATTTTTAAAATTATTTATCTTAATATTATCATTTTTTATTTTAAAAAATAAATATCAACAAGTGAGTTTAACTTGACACACTATTTGTCATGCAGTGTGTCTTTTAAGAACATACCACATGATATATAATGTGCTTAGGGGGTCCCACCTTGTAAAAAATGATACGTGACTTTGCATGTGGAACACATTGGACACGTCACATATCATGTGATGTGTCTCTTGAGAACATGCCACATGACATATAACGTGTCCTTTGAGAATATGCCACATGACATGTGAGGTAGGGATGACAATTTGCCCTAGACCCAATGGGGCCTCGGTATTTTTACCCGCTCGGGTACGGGTATAGGGCAGAAAAATAGGTATGAGGATGGGGATGGAGAATTTTATGGGTAATTGTATAGGGGCGGGTCCGGGGATGGGCAAGCCTTGCCTCACCCTGCCCCGCCCCGTACCGTACACATAATATACATATAATACATTTTATATATATATATTTTTTGAAATTTGTATTGATAAAACGACGTCATTTTTGGTTAAGACTTTCTCACTTATACATGAATCCTCTCTCACTCCCTTGGGCTTCCATTCTTTTTCCCTAAAACTTGAACTGAAATCTCTAAGCTCTCATTCAATTAGAAATTGTGATCGATAGATTAAATATGTAAATGGTGTATATTTAGAAAAACATGATTGTATGGGTAAATGAGGCGGAGCATGGGGCATATGAGGATTCAATGGGGCGGGGATGAGGATGCTAAAAAATCTCCGTTGGGGATGGGTTCGGGGATGGGGCATGGGGATGTCTTTCGGGGATGGGGATGGGGAGTCCCTGCCCCGCCCCATCCCCACCCCATTGTCATCCCTAATGTGAGGTGCTTGATAGGTTCCATTTGTTGATATTTATTTTTTTTAAATAAAAAATTATAATATTAAAGTAAATAATTTTAAAAGTATAATAATAATATAAATAAATTATTAAAATATAATATTTAGGTTAAAGATTCTCATTTCCCTTTGAACGCCACGAAGGAAGTTGGTGCAGAATAACAATGTCAACTTTTTTGTTTTTGATGTGAAATGTCAACTTTATTAATGGAGTTAAACTATTGGGACAGATTTAATGACATTGAAAATTATTTTTTGGGGCATTTGAAATATATACAAAAAATTATTCTTAAGTTTGAAAATAAGAGAAAAAATAGTTAAATGTAAAAGAAATTAGAGTTTCAAGCAGATGTGACAAACACATAGGTAAAATAACTAGTATTATATGATTATTTTATTTATATATAAATAATAATAACCAAACTGTTTTGTAATCGAATAATACTAAATTCGTTCTCAGTAATTATAAATTATGTGTTTGAATATAAATTTTTTTCTTTTAAAGTTTAAGACTAGAGCGACTTTATCCCAAACATTTAAGACAAAAATGAAATTTCTCCTAAAATTACATTTCTATATTTTTTTTTGGCCATAAGGGAGTTGGATTAAAAAATATATTTTTCTCTAAGTATGATAGGCTTACCTTGACCTCATTTGACCAATAAATACTTAACACTCCACGAAACTTGGGTTGGGTTTTTGAATTCAGGTTGATCAAGTTAGGGAAAAATAATCGCATAGACTTTTCATGAGGTTTGATAAGATAATATAGATCACTCTAAGAGATATTCTTTAAAATACAATTTTGGAAGAGAGATTTATCTTATATAAAAATTAAATAGACGAAATTATTTGTAACTTATAGAATAAAAAATGAGACTTTTTATTATCTTAAATTATAAAATAAGAGGAGGTTAGTATAATTTATTCAAAGAGTGTGTTTGGTACATTAGGTAAATAGAGTATAGTTAAAAAAGTATAACTTTCTTTGTTTTAAGTATTGGTATTAACTATTAAGAGTAAACTGAGTAAAATCAAAAGAGTATAACTTAGTATTGTTACTCTATTAATTTTTTTCTTTAATTAAAGTCAAAATTTTACTTTTGAAAAATACTAAATCCAAAGAACTAGGTCACACAGTGTATCCATTAATAAACTACTAAAAAATATCTCATGGTGAGAGTGTCCAACAAGAAAAATGACCGAAAATGGCAAGGCCTCCATCTCTATTGAAAAAATTTACGTGGATAAGTAGAATCATCTCCTTATCCTTTCCTAGCTAGAATGACTGCACAGATCTATGACCATTAACAACTAAACTGTAATCTCTAACTATTGGTTTGGTTGGATGCACCGAGCCCCTCTCTTACAATGTCGAAGAACACATTGAAAATTTCTCATCTTCCAGATTTCTATGATGGTTTCAGCTAGGTTTATACAAGATGGCAACAACAATGTCCCTGCAGCAAAGTAAAAAAGAATGCAACAGTGAGCTCAAAATGGATTAAAGCCTCAGCATTGCGTAATGATGGGCTGCTCTCCTTCAAGCTCAGATATGACTATTAAAGAGTCAGTCAATTCAAGAGAGAGGGGTTCTGACTTGGTAACTGGGTTTATAACCTGCAAATGTGCACGTTATAAGTAACTGTAACATGTCCAATGGAAGAGATGGTTCAGAATATATTTCAAATGGTATACCTTCTTGTCGTTTTTCAGATAACCTATGGCTACTTCTCTCCGTAAATATGCTCTCTCAGAGAGCTCAGCAAATGATGGATTCTCTCCTTCTATCATGTATAGGCTAACATCCTGTTTTTATAAACAAAGGTGAGTCAATTGCCTTGCTATGATAGCTAAAGTGTACATTATGACAGAAAGGTCCTTGCCACCAGCCCTTGATTACAGATTAAACACTTATGTTCAAATTCAAAAGAATTATAATCTTTAGCTGTAGATCTAACAAGTTTGGCTTATGAGGTTGAAAAATGCCAAGCGAGTTATAATGAGACTGTTGATCTTATACCAATTATAAAAGATATTTTATTATTAAAGAAATGCAGAGTGATAAAGTAAGGAATTCATCTATGAAATGGTATCTTATTATGTAAAATTTGGATATAATGATAAAAGGAAAAGTTCCAAGAAAGGAAGAACACCAAGATGTGCTTCAGTCATAATGATTTCTGAATAACTTCAGATAACTGTTTACGAACTAAGGCATCATAGCAGGAATAGATACTACCTTCACATATATCTCATCACCATCTGCATCTAGTATGTCTTTCCAAACTTCATTCAGTTCACTGTTCTCTGCCACTGTTTTACAAGAATAGAAAATAACTTTTAGGAACATTGACATACAAAGAAGACCACATATTTCAAGCTTAGTCAAGAAGAGAACAATGATACATGACCTTGAGATGTTACAAGGCTCATTACTTCCTCTGTTGCAATGTAGGTCAGTGAGGGCTTGATTCTAGTAATCTGCAGCGTTTTAGATATAATTACAATGATTTCAATCTGAATCCTGAAAGATTAAACAACCACATAACAAATAGAGTATTACTTGTTTTCCCAACTTCGAATCGACAACCTCTGCAACTAGATTTTTTACCTACAAAACACTCAATTTAATCAAGTTGATTTTTTGCACTAAACTTACAAAAATAACTCAATATTCTTCAAGAGGGAATGCTCCTATGTTAATGCTTAAGGCTCTGTTTAGGAGTTTGAAGTAAGGGGAAAGGAAAGGAGAGAAGAGGAAAGAGAGGGAAAAGAAGGGAAGGGAAGGAAAGGGAAGGGAGGGGTTTTCCTCTCCTTTGTTTGGATGATTAAAATGAGCAAAAAGAGTGAAAAGGAAAGAAAAGAATTAAAAATTTATAATTTTACAAATTTATCTTTTATTTATAAAGTAAATATATTTAATATAAGATTTAATAATGTTATCTAAATAGTGTTTGAAAAATAATTTGAAGAAATAAATAAAGGTATAATAGTAAACTACTCTTATTTTCTCTCCAAGCCCCATAAATTGGAAGAACACAAAAATGAAGGCAAAAAAGGAATGTGGAGATTTGAGGTTACCCCTTGGTNCTGTTTAGGAGTTTGAAGTAAGGGGAAAGGAAAGGAGAGAAGAGAAAAGAGAGGGAAAGGAAGGGAAGGGAAGAGAGGGGTTTTCCTCTCCTTTGTTTGGATGATTAAAATGAGCAAAATGAGTGAAAAGGAAAGAAAAGAATTAAAAATTTATAATTTTACAAATTTATCTTTTATTTATAAAGTAAATATATTTAATATAAGATTTAATAATGTTATCTAAATAGTGTTTGAAAAATAATTTGAAGAAATAAATAAAGGTATAATAGTAAACTACTCTTATTTTCTCTTCAAGCCCCATAAATTGGAAGAACACAAAAATGAAGGCAAAAAAGAAATGTGGAGGTTTGAGGTTACCCCTTAGTTTCCTTTCCTTTTTTAATCTTGAACTCCCAAACAAAGGGATAGACATATTTACTCATTTCCTTTTCTCTCATTTCCCTCTAATTTTAACTCTCAAACAAATCCTAATAGTCAAGAAATGGAGATTCATTCAGATCAAGTTATTTCAAGTAAAACATATCACCTTAACTCCAAGCTTGTTGCAGATATTTTCTGCAAGTAGAAGAGAATAAGCAGATAGCTTGTCTCCCTTGGATGGATCTGCAAAGAGAATTGTCAATAATAGGTTCTCTTCAACAACAAAAGCTATCATTCATTATTACCTCCAACAAGCCTTTCTCTATCGGAAATGACTGCGATAGAAAAAGGAACATCTTCCTTCTTTAAAGAATTCTGAATGTTCAGAATGGTGTCCTTTAAGGTGTCATAGTCCACGGGATTTCCAATCTACAGGATATGAAAGACGCAAATGATTGTATGAAGAGCAGGACCACCATAAAGAAAAATATTAATATTTTAATTGACTGCATGAGGAAATACCCTATGAGAAACTGTGACATTTTTTAGTTTGCTTTGACCAGCAACGTTACTTGCACTATTCCTGTCATCTAATGGTGTATCTGATAATATTTCCTGCATAATATTTAAGGCCAGAAATGATCAATCTTCAACTTAAAGTAAATGCACAAATAATCTAGAAAACAGAGACCAGACCAATATGCACTATCACAAACCCTCAACAATCTGCAATGATGTGAATTTGCTGGTGGTTGAAAATGACCATTGGGACAATCAACAGAAGCATCTACTTAGACCAAGATATTAAAGGAGTGATCTAAGATCAAGATTTATGACTGTTTTGCGGTGCAAGATTTGAATGTGTATAAATGGTCATCTATGTCCTCTGGTTTTTGCACTGAGGCATTAACTAAAGGCCATATACTTACTCTCATGATGGGACAACAGGTGAATGGGAAAAACCTCCGGAATTCAGAAGCCCATTCAGACATCCCCCAGAAGCCCATTGAGGAAACATCCAAATCAAAATATGGAAATTTTTTTCCCTCTGCCGGTTTTTTCCATTAAGAGAACAAGCTCATGATCTTCAGCCAAAGCTTCAGAATAAAAAACCAAAAAAACATATATGTGTACTACACACTTTCAACTCATTCATCTGGGGGTCTCGGTTCAGGTAGAAGGTTCAAGATTTTCAAACCGAACCTGCCCAACCCGAACCAATAGATCTGAACATGTTTGACCTTGACCCCCGGGTGAGTGTTTAACATAGAGTCTCAGTCCATTTTATATCTTCTCACATTTTTTCTTCTTTTGAGCATGACCGATATGGGACAAAAGGAAGAATTCTAGCATACTAAGTACTAGCGTCTAGCAGCACCCCCCAGTTCTGCATCTTATACACATGCATTTTTTTGTTTTTTCCTTTCTAAGATAGAATTTATATTCTATCAAGCAGAGAGAACATTTTGCAAACAGTATATCATACTAGGAAACAGAACATAGTCCCCAACTAGAAACAAACTTATCAGAAAAACCAATACTATAGAGAAAATAAATTTGATCAGCACACACAAAGACGTTCATTCACCAACCCAACCCTTGAACATCCCTATTCAAATCTTGCACTTAAACAGTCATAGTTTCTTGATCTTAAACCATGCATTAAATATCTTGATTCTTAATCATAAAACACTCATTTAATATCATGAAACATACAATATACCAGTAGAATTATGTAGAACCTCAAAGATGTATAACAGCATACCAAAACACTTCCTGGACCAAGATAGTTATCATACTCTTCAATCATTTCCACAGTATCAGGGCGCCACCCAAGCAAAAGAATGCACTCTTTTGGTCCTAGACTCCAGTCTGATGCCTACAAGGCAGTTAATAATAAAGATTAATATCACCAGTAACTATTTTGGACAAAAAGAATAACATCACCAATATTACATAGTATCCAATTAAGCAAAAGAAAATTTTTCTTAGGTAAAAGAAAAAAAGAAAAATAGTATACTCCTTCAAACATTTATCTAATTTAGAAGTCATACCTTGGAACCTGATCTGTTAGGACGCTTTACAATATTAGCAAGTCTTATTTTACTCAATTCCAAGGCACGATCCATATGCTTTTCTTGAACTTCCAAGTTATAAATTCCACTATTTCCTTCTGTCCCACATGGGTGTGCAACATGTGGCTTTTTTGTATCCTGAAGGGATCCAATGAATAATACCTAAACAAGGAAAACTAAGTGATATCAGAAAGTTTGCATACAAATCTTGTAACTTGGCTGGTTTCATAAAAGCAGTATGTTTATCAGCATTCCAATTTGATACCCAAGCAATAACTGAAAGAATTTTCCAATGAGGATCAAATCCAAATAAACAGTAATTTAAGGAAATAATAAGCATTGAATAATTTGTGAGTAATAAAATAGTAGTGAGTATCATCACTAATTTTGTGGTAATTTGTTGTACTTGCTGTTTCATACAAACAATTGTTGGGCTGACCAGAAATGAAACCATAAAGCATAAATCTATGCCCTTGCTTGTTCAGTCAACCGTTTAGATTTGGTACTTTCACAACATGCAAGACAGAAATGTTGCCAGATGCGATCTGACTAATCCAAAGAGAATCTAGAAAGGGAAATAAAAAAATCAATATAAATTAGATTCAATCGTGTTAGTCAACATACTTTGTCAGTTTTCTGGAGAATTTCATCATCATTTGGATGAAAATAAATTTTTCCACTCCGATAAAGACCACAGACAACCACCTGAAAAAATAATGTGAGAATCAATATAAGCAGGTAAATGGTTTCAGCCAAGAAATTACTTTTGAGGAAAATAATTACCTCTGGAAAACCATGTCGTATTTGCCTATATGTCATTCCTTCTAGATTAGGTAAGCTGCAAAGATTAAATACATTTTCTGCAACAAGTAGAAGTAATAAAAATTGGCATTTAGGAATATTTACTATAATTAACTGGTTTTCGAAGGTCAGGACAACAGTCCCATTGTCTACATTAGTGTACCACCAACTAAAGTGAGAAATGTTTTATAAACCTCAAGAAACAAATATAGAAAACAAATGATACAATCCTATGCCAAACAAAAAATTATTTCAATGGCAACTTTATTCTGGGAATTTACATTTAAAGCGCCTAATATCATAAAAATGAACAAAAAACAGGAAATTTGGTAGGTCCAATTCATATATGCTTAAAAAGCATTGACCATTTTTTAACATTTCTTATAATTACTCTGAATTTTGGTAGAAAATAAAACATATATAGCGTATAACTACAGAAAATTTAAGGAACACACAGAATAGCAACGCAGTTATGACATGTAGCAAGAATTTGTACAATACTTTGATAATTGAGCAAATGTCTGTAGATCTTTATAAGTCCCTTCTGCCGAGAGCATTGAACAAATAACTTGGAAGCAACATTTTCTACTGGCTGTACTTTCAATCCTGAGATTGATTTTAAAAGCTCACATGTCTTGGAACTTGAAACCTGCATTCATTAAATAATACAAATTCAATTAAGTTTTATGCTACACATTTTTTTACATGGTTTGGTTTCATTAAAGCTATCATAAGTAACATACCTCGACTATGGTGGGGATAGAATCCATCTTTGGAATTGGTTGAAGGGCGAGGACAGAAAGAAATGCATCTGTGTCAACTTCATACCTAACATGTTAAGGATCTGAAATCAATAAACTTCAGTACAAAGAAGAAATTCATAATCAAGACAAAAGTATGCGAACATTCTGAAGCCAGTAATTGGTCTATATTCGATAGACAGAAAAGTCAGAGGTCAGCCACTCCCCACTACTACAATTGTTTGGCCATTAAGCTTTTGGTTTTGCGGACAGCTAAATTTGACTTACTTTCTTATTGATTCAAGCCAAGTCGTTGGGTTGATTGATGAGCTACTCAAAGAACCCTGTCTTGATTAGCTAGACACAAAGACCAAGAACCTACCTCTTAGGGACAAAGCATTATGATAGCAGATGTCATCTTAAGATTGCTTGCACTTCATATATTATTTTCTTTTTTTTCTAAAAAAATTTACACATGACTCTGATCAGTGTGAAGGAATTCTTTTAGAAACAAATTAACTTAGTAATGCAGATCTAGAAGAATAATTGGCAAGAAAAAGGAGATACAAAGAAGGAAGGGAGAGAAGAGGAGGCAGAAATAGAAAAGAGGGATATGAAGTAGGCAAACCTCAATAAATTAATTACTTATTAACCCAAAATTAATAAAACCTAATAATCCCTTCATGTTGGCATGCTCCATAACTTTACTTTGTGCGAGAAGCAATTTCCCATCAGTGATCATTTTACCATCGCAAGAGAGCACAAGTAGTATTCCAAAATTCTACTACAACATCAAAAAAAATAAACCTTCAATAACAACCTTAGTAGACATAGTAAATTAAAATTCTAAACTCTCTGCCTAGATAATTAGTGACTACAACTAACATTAATGATGTCTTGATGTTTATACAGCATTTTCTCTATCACCATTACAAATCCTCATGCACTTGAATGGATTCTCAAAACAAAGAAAAATAACTTTAACTGCACTAAACTAAACCACCTTGACCATTTACATTATAAGTAAATCAACTCTTACCGATCCCCTTTTGTTGGCAGTATAATTATTGCACGTGCCTTGTTGGCTGCTGCTCTTTCAAATGATTTTGTTAAGTTAAGGCTACAACTGCAAGGCCATAAACTCCAAGTATAAGGCATGAAAGAAGATAAATTTAAAGCAATTCAATATGAAATGACTATAAGTCATATCTTCTGTTCATTGTTAAACAAAAAATTTGAAATCAACCTAGACCCTGCCAAATTTAACATGTTGAGGGAGCCACCACTTTTTACCTCCCCCTGAAATAACCATTAGCCAAGCACCAGAGAGAAGTGGAAAAAAGAAAATTTCCGTAAAAGAAAATGTTGTTGTTATTGACCCAAAAATATATTGATAGGCACTGAAGCTATAAAGTAAGCAAGCTTTATCTGTCCTTTTTATTTGTATTGTATTGGTGGATGTGATTGCTTCCCCATTGTATCATACATTTTCCATAAAAGAAATCAACAAAGGAAAGTAAGCATTGAAGAAGAATCTCCAGGAACAGTTCCAAGGAGGAAAGAGCAGTTTTCCCAGAGGTGCTTCTGTGATTAAAATAAGTAAGTTGCTCAGAATTCTTACCTCTTCGTAAGGATATCAATGTGATATAAATCTTTTGCAATGTTGTCAGCTATCCTATCAATCTGTTTTCTAGGAAGATCAGACATAAGAAGAATTCTCTGCCTCCTACATAAGAATGAAAAGGAGTATTATGGAAACCAGTAATTTAAGCACAAGAAAGGGCAATGTGCAACAACTTTGTGTGAACCACTTACCTAGCTGTAGCTGTGCCTAAGCGGACAGCAAATTCATGATACTTATTTAGCTGCTTTAATATGAAAGTCAAACGACTATTCATTCCACAAATAATGATATGATCGGTCTCCAGAACTTGCATTTGGGCCCCCTCTCTGAGCCTTTGCATATTAGTCTGTCCTAAAGATTGATAATTAATGACATGAAGGGGTAATAATCCTTAGACAATGCTTATTGCTACAGATCTTACCCTAAATTGCTCATTCATTGTACTTTGAAGGCGAGTGTAAAACAATATACCCCATATTGCAAGAACAAAGCCAATAACACGATCATTGCGTGTTGATTGCTGCAGTTAAAAACAAAATTTGTTTCTTAGTCACAGAAAATACTTATATACAACGTGAAGCAATGAGTCAACAAAACCAAATTATGAAATCCACAAGACCAACATACTCCCAAATGTGAAGTTGATGAACATAGACATGCCCAAGCTTCCCAGAAACAGTCTTCCAGAGATTGCTTCCTAGCCCGAGAGGATCTAATATTGTCCCAGATTAGAAAACATGGTTAAGCACAACTGCACTAAAACCAGATACTAGTTCACCAAAATTTTAATTTGCCCAGGATCTTGATAGGTTGGCAGCAAAGGAGCAATAAAAATGTATCTCATATTTTATACAAGAAAGAAATGTGTATTATTTTTTCTTGTACATAATTTACAGAATAATAAAAAAAAAATAAAAAAAAGTGATCAATAGGTTGATGGAGATAGCTGGTCCATAAATAATTGGAAAACACAAATTTCATTAAACTCATACAAAAATATTTGAGAATAATATCTCACAGTAACTACATAATCTCCATCGAGCTTCATCATACCCTCTGAGATATTGATCAAATATGTTCTCTACTGGGTCCGAATTATCAACAATAAAATCAAAGAGTTGATCTTATATTCAGAATAATATACATCTTGAATTTTCTTTTTCATCCCAGTGCCAGCCGGGTGGGTGTGAGGGAGGGGGGGTCCGGTGGGGTGGAGGAAAGAATTAGGAATAGTTTAAAACTCTTCACAAAGTGCATTTATTGAAGATTACCTGATCTTAAAGAATAGGACACCCCCAATGATAACAAATGAGAAGCATGCTACAAGGAGCACCAGCAAGAACCTGAAACAGGCCATGCGATTCATCCAGTCAACAAGCACGCAAATACTTAGTTTTGATCTCTGGAAATAATTCATTAAAACAGATAGGACCCATTACTTCACAGAGCACCATTTGTAGAGCCGGTTAAATACACAAATTACCAAAACTGTTCAGACGAATTCAGTTCAATTTTCAGCACAGAATTAGTTACCCCCTCCCAANACAAAAAAAAAAAAAAAAAAAAAAAGAGCGTGGAAGGAAACCAATATTTTTAATTGAAGTTTTTTTCTAGTGAATCACTTGTAACCTATTCTTAGTAAATCTCTGAAACATAATTCCATTAAGATAGATTCTATTCTTTACAGAGGATCTTCCCTTATTTTTTCCTTTTTTTCTAAGAGCTCCTGAGATGATAGCAACATTTTTTTTTCAAAGCCTCCAAGCAGATTTGTGCATCATAAAGCTCCATTTCGAATCCTATGGGATAATGAGCAATATGAGAATAGATGACCACAAATACTGAATGTTGCTATTCTTTCACAAAGAAAGTTGGCTTCCCACATACAGCTAATTCGCAAGCAAGATTATAATCACAATCAATAATGCACTGGCAACCAAAACATAAAGTTAGCCTCATGACAAACAAGGACCATTTTGACAATACACTAAGAGTTATACTACTGCACTTCATCTGCAAGACGATATGTAAGGCACGGTATTCAACATATAACCATGTCATATCAACACATTGATGTTATTCTAATACCTATCATCTGATCTGCAACCTAAAAGTCAAGTGAGGAACTCAATAATTTTTTTTTAGATGAAACATATATTCTTTTCTAATTACTACTTAATTCATAAATCTTCAGGAGCTCAATATTCATCAATGATATAGTAGAGAAAAATATGCACAGCAAAGAAAAAAATATAGTGATCATAGACTTAACTTACGTGGCAACATTTCTCTCAAGTTGCATATTGAATAAGTACAACAACCTTGCTAAGCTCCATCTAATATCATGGAAATTAGGCAAGGACACATCTAATTGAAGAGGCTTGTGTTTATTCAAGGTATTAGAAACATAAGCGAGAGGCAAGCTTGTTGCACTAAGAGTCTGAAGCACATTTGGAAGAATTGCTTGGACTACTTTTATCATCAGATCGGAAAACTTCTTATGTGTCACTCTCAGTATCAAGTACAATGGAATAGACTGCATCATGCTTTTAACCTGTAGACACTGCACATATGGTGGATTGACAGATTTAACAAACGCTATAACTATTGCAAGCAGAAAATGGTCCAGCAAGTCCAATCCTAAGTCATACTTTGTGGATTCAACAAGTTGAGCATGAAACAACTTTTGTAAAACTAATCATGAATAGAGGCATCATTAAGAGAGAAAACGAGAGAAAACAAGTAATTGGAGTAGCTAAACAGTTCATTGCTCAAAACTTAAAGAAAAAGAAAAAAAATCTAGACAAAGAATCTGAAGAAAACATTGCCCCATGTTTTTCCATGCACTGCTTACCTGAGAACTATTGTCATCCTTCTCCATTCTAGTCAGCTTAGTGCCCAAATTTTCAGGAACATTTACGCAGGTGTTGGAATCTGACTTACTTTCTGACCTCTGAGAATCAACCTCCCATCTTCCTACAAGGATTTCATTGAAAATAATTCATTTTTTAGGTACAACCAATGGTTCTAATATCTCCATATAATACCAAATTGAATAAAGAGCATATATCCCAACCAACAATAAGATGGACAAAAAGGAAACTTTTATACAACTAGTACAATATAATTGAATTACCATAAAAAAAAAAAAAGGAAAAATAAAGAAAGCTGAAGTTGATTAGGAATCAGTCAGAGTAGTCAAAAGCTAATGGGAAGAAATGTATCCTGCCAAAATGATTTTGACAAAAGGAAACATATGACAATTTATAACTATATTGAAACATACAAATCAACTGTGGAAGGCATTCAGATCTACATTTTGAATATTTAAAATGAGTGACACAGTCAGAGTAGTCAGAAGCTAATGGGAAGAAATGTATCCTGCCAAAATGATTTTGACAAAAGGAATCATATGACAATTTATTACCATATTGAAAAATACAAATCAACTGTGGAAGGCATTCAGATCTACAGTTTGAATATTTAAAATGAGTGACACGGTGGATGTAAAGTTTCATAAGTTTGATAGTATGCAGCAAGCATCAGAACTTGAAATTCAGTCAAGCTGCTTAGTGTGTTAAACGCATATATCACCAACCAAACCTGCAAACAAGTGGAGGTAATTTTCTTCTTTCTTTCTTAGAAAGCTAAGATAGTTTAACAGACAATAGGCTCAAAAAAGGCAATTTCACGCCATTTAGTAGATATAGCAACAAATGGGCTGTAGCAGTCTCAATAGAAATAGCCACAAACCAAGAAAAGCTTCATAATCCAAACAACAGGACTATTTGTAGATAACTGAAAGACACTAGGATGGAATGGAATCTTTCATAAGAAAAATAAGAAACCAAAAAAAAAAAAAAAATGCAATAAATATAAATAAGTTGAAGACAATCATATCAGTATGACCTATAATTCTCTCTATAAAATGACAGTAGGAGGATCATTCATTTTACAATATCATAGGAAGAAAAAGAAAAAGAAGGGGAAAGCATTTTCATAATAACTATGTAACAGTACACAACATACAGAAACTAGTCACAGAACAACCATCAAACCAATTAAACCAAACACAATGGCCTTTTTCCAAATACCATTAAGGAGGAAGCATAAGAAGCATATAAACTAGACAAGGAGACGCACACCAACTCAGCATCCTATGGGATTTGATTTATGATTTCCCCCTGTCCTAGGTCATACACCTGAGAATATAACTTTTTTCAACAGAGAAACATGTAGAAGTATGTAACACAGGTACGGGTACGAAATGTTAGTACGATATTTTTCAAAAAATAAAAATACAAGTACGCCACGTCATATATATAAATTATATATATATCAAATAAAATTGACACATACTCTATTTAGAATGAAAAATTTAACCAAAATCATCAAAAATTACTATAATAAAACACAGCTCTTTTTTTTTTTTTTTTTCATTTTTTGAAAAAGAAATAATTAATGACATTGCCTCTACAAAATGACATAAAGTGATAAAACACTTGGGTCGGTATATTTAGAGCTGGGTTCATGGGCTGAGCCCGTTGGGGCCCGATAAAATGGTGGGCTGGGTTCCCTAAATGGTGGCCCGTTTAAAACCGGGCCAATTTGGCCCGACCCGATTTGGCACGTGGCCCGATCGGGTTCGTGCCGGGTTGGCCCGATTGGCCCGATTTGTTTTTTTGTTTTTCCAACTTTCAATTGCCCTCATTCTAAAATCTGAATGCAATCTCTAACTCAAAAATCAGAATTTCATCTCTCACATTCCACTCTCCCCAAATTTGACTATCTTTCTATACGGTTCTACTTCTATGGTTCTACCCCTCTCCGCCTCCTTCTCCTCAGTCCTCACTGCCGCCTCTCCTTCTCCAGCACCAGCCAACACTTCCCATCTTTTTCCCCGATGCTCAATATTAGATGAAGTGCTTTGAAGTTTGTTGTTGTTAGCACAAAGTAAAGTTGATGGGTATTGTTTCTTCAATGTTCTTTGAGGTTTCTTATGGGTTTCTTAGCTTTGCATGAAGTGGCTATGCTTTATTTTTCATCTATACTGTGATTATTGGGCGAAATCTGTTATTTTTGGACCCCCGCGCTTAGCGCTGGCATCTTGACTTCAAAAGTTG
>QAOA01004617.1:160097-208166 GCA_003255065.1 Cercis canadensis
CTCTCTCTCTCTCTCTCAGCTTGGCAGAACAAACGCAGATTCGAGATCCCACGGGCAGTGCGTTTCGAAATGAGAAAAAAAAAAAAAAAAAAAGTCGGCGTTTCGGCGAAGGAGACGCCTTTCGCGTTTCGGAAGCGTCGGGTACGCCTCCTCCCAAGCCGTTTCGGTGCTTACTTGTGGGATCTTAGGCTTGTTATTGGCGTTTGCTTAGTAATATTATAATAACTTATCTTTACTATTATTTTGGTTAAAAAAAAAATCTAATTATTGGAAACAGGTGAGACAGTAGAATTATAGCAATATAAACAATTAACTAAGTCACCAAAAACTCCAAAATGGAAGATGAACGCTTAAGGCCAAAATCAGTTACTCATGAAATGGTATAGTAGGACAAAAAATGGGACCTTCTAATTCAACATTGAAAAAAGAATTAAGTAGGTAATAAGAATAGCTTACCATGGAGAAACTCAACAATTGAGTAAGATCAAGATCTTACAGGCTCAAAATAAAGAAGCACCATTTATCCTTTTGATAAAAAGATATAAACAGAGAAATGCCATTTTTTTTTCTTTTCGACACATGGAAATCACCTTCACTGTCTGCTTTACGACCATGCGCAAATAATGCTGAAGGTTTGATACGGCCAAAGTGGCAGGGCATGAATCTTCTGTAAAGGACCACATTAATGTTAGTTTCCTACAGCACCAGCTCCATCAAAATATTTCGAAAAATGATGCAAAATTCTGAACAACCCTGCTAAAATGTGAACCAGCACATGTCCAACATAAGCAATTAAACAGGGAATTTTTTCACATATGCTGGTTATTTAGAAAATGAAAAACCAAATTTAATCATTTAACAATACTCGAGGTGGTAAAAAACACTCTACATTGAGCCTGTGGTAAAAAACACTCTACATTGAGCCTATGTAACTCAATTCAACAGCAAGAACAACATAATTATGATAGAGCTGCTTGGAATTCATCTCACTGGTTTATGAAAACATCACCAACCAACCTCATTACGGCTTACAAGAACTGGGTTTCCAGTTGAAAGTATAAAACAGAGTAAATTCCCCAAAAATGAGAAATCTTTCACATCAGGGAGTGAGATTAAGTCATGAACTGAGTTGGGTCCTTAATGCATCCAATGAATCAATTCAACAACAATTATAACAAAAATTAAGATAGAGCCGAACTATTTGCTTGTAATTCATGTTATTGGTTTGTGAAAACATCACCAACCAACCTCATTCCGGCTTAAAAGAACTGGGTATCCAATTAAAAGTACAAAGCAAGAAGTACCTTTCACTCTTGGTTGATGACAAGTGATTGAGTCTTGGAATTCCAGGAGGTAGAATCCATGGCTGTGAGCTCTGCAATTGACTGAGAAGCATAGCTGCCTTTTCTCCTCTTTCTCTCACTCTCTCACTCTCTCACTTCACCGTAATCAAAATTAAACAAATGCTTGTCGGAGACAGTGATGGTTGCGTGTAATTGGGGGAAATAAATGAAAAAGAAAATAAATTGATGTATTAAAACATGTGGGGGAAGAAAAAGAAATTGCTGAAGCGAATATTTTGAAATCTGTACAGTCGCTTTCTGAGTTTGTTGTTACCATGATATACGTATCTGGAGACCACAGATACGATGAAGTACTTCATAAGAGCGTATTAAATGAAACTGGACAATTTACAGTCTAAACATTTTTTGAACCTGAATTCGGTCATTCCGGTCATGTCACTTGAGTTATGTTGCTCATATTTATGTAGTCAATTTCATTAAAGCTCATCTGAAATATTAAAATATATTAATATTTAATAATTTAAATTTAAACAACATGACTCAAATGACATAACCAAATCCAAATTTACATTTTTAAAAAAAAAAAATTAAATTAAAAAAATTAAAGAAATATGTTGTTCAATATGTGAAAAATATTTTTAGGTAACTTGTCGCATGATAAAATTAAAATATTTTGAGCTATATGATAAAGTGGTTTCCCTTTTCACTCTAGCTTGTACACAGTTTAATTAAGGCTTAATTACAATTTTAGTCATCCTATTTTAATCACTTGAACGTTTTGGTCCCCCTTCTTTAAAAATGAACTATTGAGTCCCTCTATATTCATAAAATGTACAAGTTTAGTCCATTTATCTTTAAGTCAAAATTNCTTTAAAAATGAACTATTGAGTCCCTCTATATTCATAAAATGTACAAGTTTAGTCCATTTATCTTTAAGTCAAAATTCTTAAGTTTATTTCAAGGTGTAAAGTTCTCTGATTCATAATCCCACCGTTCAGATTGAAGGGCTACATCTTGTGAACCTCTTCACTAAATTTGAGCTCGATCTAACGGTGAAACTCAGCACAAAATACCAAAATCATAAATTTTTATCTAACCAAAAATTTAGGCTTATTCATTGTTAGATCGAGCTGAAATTTAATGGGAAGATTCACAAGACATAGCTCTTCTATCTGAACGGTGAGATTATGAATAAGAGAACTTTACACCTTAAAATAAATGTAAGAATTTTGACTTAAAGATAAATGGACTAAACTTGTATATTTTATGAATATAGAGGGACTCAATAGTTCATTTTTAAAGAAGGAGGACCAAAACGTTCAAGTGGTTAAAATAGGAGGACCAAAATTGCAATTAAGTCTTTAATTAATTTATTGTTCCAATTGAAGGTAGGAATGAAAAATTGACTAAAAACTATACCAAAAAAAAAATGATTAAGAAGCTTCCTAGTTCTAAATTGGAAGCTATAAATCAAAGTAGTACCTATGTACCGAAACACCTAATGACTTATAGGTCTAGAATTATCTCATTTAGTTGAAGGAATTAGAGTAGTAATATTAAAAGTTCTAATTTCACTTTGTTCTCTTTTCCCATTTCTTCAATGTGTTGTGCTGTTTGCGTTCATTTGTAACCCAATATATATATATAAACTATACATTGAAACACATGATCATGTAGTCACCTTTTATCATCAGGCCAACTTCTTGCGATTAATTCATTAAATGTTCACCATTTTTTTTTTTGGTATGTTTAACAAAATCAAGAAGAAAGTTATCAATTTCTTTGATTTAATAAGAGAAATGGGAAAAAAAAAAAGAGAAGACTTCAGGCATAGAAAAACTAACATGAGTAGTTGATTTGGTAAAAAAAATTGCATAGTCCACGAGGCTACACAATAGAAGTATCTTATCTCCTTCTAAAATCTCACATTACTCGTTCCTATTAAAATTTGAACTTAGTACTTTTATAATAAAGTATCAAGTACTCAACTACTAAAATGTTCTTTATAAAAAAAAAAAAGTAATTTACTTTCTTAAATTATCTAAAACAAAAATGTTAGGAAAAAGCCTATATATGGCTAAATGAATCAAGGAAAAATTTGCAACAAATAATAATAAAAAAAAAACAAAGAATAATTAAGTACAAATGATGCCCCTACCCAACTTGGAACGTTCGACTTGATGTCAAGGTTATTATTAATAGTTCAATACAATCTTAAAAAGGTTAAATCTACATTAATTAGTTGAAATTTTAAATTTGACTCTTCAATCCATATATTTTCAGCTATTATTTTTAGCTATATCGATCTAATAATAACAAAATAAAAGCAATAAAATTAGTCAAGTGTGTAAGAGGAGGACAAAAAAGAAATAATATTAGAGGCTTCAAGTTATCAAAAGCATTGGCCTCTGCCCCACCATCATAATTTCTTCGTCTCTAGCACACATCACCACCCATCCTAAAAAACATGAATGACATATTTATAGTTGGAGTAATATTGGGTAGTCATATTTTTTTTAACAAATTTATTGTTAAAGGTATACTTATAATTATTTATAGATAAAATAAAGTGATAAATATTATATATTCATTTAAAAATAATTATAAGTACATTTCAATTATTGGGCTATGATAATAAGTGTTTGAGAAGGGATAGTATAACATTGACAAAACCTATTTGATGATTGTTGTGCTACTTTTTTTCCAAAATACTAAACTTATTTTGCTTTCAGCAATGCACCATGTATTTTCCCTATATAATTAGCTGTAAATCTGTGCAACGCACAAATAGTTAATTAAATAGAGAAATTATATTCGTAAAGAGAGAGAAGAAAAATAAAAAAAAAAATAGCAGAAGGAAGAAAATAAGTACAATAATTTTTTTTTGGTATATATAGTGATATCATGTTAAATAATTAATTATATAAGAACAAAAAACACAATTGCTACAATAATTTTTTTGGAAGGTTAAAGTCCAAATTCCAATCATGTTCTTCCTTAACCCTACAAGTTTAGGACTTTATGCTAAGAAGATGTTAATTCAAGACAGAAGATGTTATTTTCTTTTTTCACCTTTATTGTTTAATAAAAGTTTTCATATTCATCATTATCATATATGTCATCTCCACTGTATCACAGCGAGGTTTGTCTAGTAAGAAATTGAAAATCATCCAACACCTCTCAACTACTATTCTAATTTGTAACTTGTCATTATCTTTTACAAATTCTAGCCAGCCAAAGAAAAAGCAACTGAGGAACCCCACTTGAAATTCTCATTGCTGTCCTATGCGGAAAAACAATAGAAAAAGATTCGGAATCAGCAAAGATCATATAATCATACAACTTTAATTCAACTTTTAAGACACTTTTTCTTATTAAGCTAAGCAAAAAAGTAACAATGGCCAAAGCAGTTCAGAAAGGCATACATAGGTTAAAAATGTTTATGGCTAACACCAATGCACTTGCGTCACTCTTCTTTACATCATTGAACCCACAAGCATTGACTCAAATATCACATCCTCACATCATGTTTCATGCAGTATAAGCATATGGGTCCCTTACCCAGTTCACCTAGCTATTAGCGTTGTGGAGCCTAGCCCATCATCTGAGGTATCAAAGCCTGTATCTTTACTTTTGCATAGTGCAGAAATAATCTCTACCATACTGGGCCTCTTTGATAGGTCTCTTTGCAAACAAGCAAGGGCAATACTGAGAACACTCATCAAGCTTTTCGTCGAGCATGTCTCCCTTAATATATCCTTATCTATCCATTCCATCAGTTTCCTTGCCTTCTCTTGCTCATTATTTCCTTCACAAACCCTAGTAGCATTTGCCCATAAGAGATTTCCATCGTTATCAATGGCTTCCTTGGCTGAAATAAGTTCAAGCAACACAACACAGAACGAAAACACATCTACTCTCGTGGTTTCCACTTTCCACACCATCGGCTAGATATCAGGGGGAATGTAGCCTTGAGTACCCATAATGTGCACTGTAATGGCATTGCACCCTGATTTTGCTACGCCAAAATTGGCAATTTTGGCTCTCATGTTTGAGTCCAAGAGAATGTTGCTGCTCTTGATGTTTTTGTGCACAGCCCGGGGCCTTGTGTGCTCACGGATGTATTGGAGACCATTGGCAACGTCAATGGCTTGTTTTCCAGTTCAGCTTCTCATTCTTGTTCTCGAGCCATGACATGAATAGGGAAATCTATTTTCAACATATTCATAGACTAGATAGCCATGAATAGAGAGATCAATTTTCAAATATATGAAAAAGCCATCCAACTTCACCAAATTCCCTTGATTTACCTTCAACATAGAGAATCATTGTTAATCAAAAAACTTAAAACTTGATTAAATCATTCTCAATCCTGACACACAAATAATAATGCCTATAATAATTATGATTATTAAATTTTTTTATTACATGACAACATAGAGATTTAAACTCCTGCAAATTACCTAATCTCCTTATAAATGATTATTAAATATCACCATTATGATTATGATTTATTATTTGACGCTATGGTTATTGGTTATTAGTTTTTGGCTAAGAGTTTGTCATTGAACCAAAACAGATGAGCAAAGCAACGGCGCCTTTGGTCACTTATTGTGCCTTTGAGCTTATCTAACATGGCACTAAAGTAGAACTCTAAATTAATCACAATCATAATTCAAAAAGTAAGACAAAGTTGTAAAGATTCCTCATTAAATAACTAGGAGCAACCGCATATAATCAACCACACTTACTGTGGTTTCTTTTCTTTTTATTTTCAGCCAAAAAAAAAAAGGAGAAATATATTTATTTGCCGCCTTTAGATTTTTTTTTTTCTACTTTTCCATAAGGACCCTAAAATGCAAGTAGACTTTGTTTGCTTTGTTAGAACCGTAAGATGCGTGTCTTTGATGTGTGTAATTTTTGAATTTTTTGCATGTCTTCCCGTTTGCATTTTAATTTAGCTGTGTTTTCTGTATTGTCAAGTTGTTAGACAACTCGAGCAGTGTTTAGTCTTTTAATTTTTTTTAGAGCTACAGAGCTTGGAATTTAACACCGTTTGTCTTGATAGAATCGTAAGATGTGTGTCCTTGATGTGTGCAATTTTTGGATTTTTTTATTTTATTTTTCCACTGCTTCCAGTTCTTGAATACAGCTTTCTTGGATTATACCTGGGTGGCTTTTTCTTAATTTTCCATTATTCCATTTTTATGAGTTTTAACTTGGGTTTAAGCATTGCATGGGAACTGTTGGCATTTCAATTTAGTAATTTCTGCATTTTCCTATGTGAGAGTTGATTGGTAGTTTTATTTTTGGGTGGTTGTCTTAAGAGTTCAATTTGAGAATAATTATTGGGTTATTGAATTCTCTAAGTTGTGGTCATTGTTTATTGGTGTCATTTGGGATCCTTCTTATATGCTTGAGGTATGAGATATACTTGAGATGATGACATTTAATTGTGAATCTTTTTATTTGTATCTGATGTTTCCTTGAGCAACTTTACATATGACTGAGAGTGATTGTGGTCATGGGCAAGTTGGAGAGCTCTGCTCGAGAAGACTTTGCTGCAAACTAGGAGTAACATATTTTTATTTATCTTACTTTTTTTTCGAATGTAATTAAAGTCCCTTTCTCTTAGACGAATATTGTAATACTTAAAAATCATATGCATTTGCACTGCATATAAAAAATACATCTGTGTCGCAAAGTAACTGCATACCCCTTTGTTTATCATGAAAGGATAGAGCGAGTTAGTCTTATATGTGAAGCCTTTCTCTATCCAACCTAGGTGAAGGTAGCGCCACCCTAAACGATCGCTTTATGCGATGAAATGGTGGAAATATTTAGGTCTCGGTAGAGAAATTATGCATTACACATATAAATTCTCTGTCTTTACTTTTGTCAGATATTTCTGTAAATATATTTATTATTTTGGGGTAAATAAAATATACTTTTTAGCCATATTTATGTTCGCATAATAAATTTTGGGTAACTGTATTTTAGATGGGTGTTGTGGGGTGCTTAACACTTTCTCCACACACAAACTGACTCTCAAACCATTTTTGGTTCACATACCATTTTTTAAAACTAAAAAGGGGTTTTTTTTTTTTTTTCAATTGATCCCCATTTTCTTAATACAATTGATGGCGACTCCAAATTATTCTTTCGAAAACTTTTTTTTTTTCTAAGTCTGTCATTCGCGTCGTAGCGATCTTCAGATACATTGTGACAATTTGTGATAAATAATACATAAAACTGCAGAATGGATCCCGAAGAGTAGGATGGTCTAGTGTTGTGAGAATAAAAGTAACAATCACCTCATAGACAACATTCCAAACAAAGCAATTTTTGTCCAATTCTCTGATAGTAAGAGTTAACCAAGAATCATTCACTATAATATTTACACGTCCCCTTGATTCGCCAAAATAATAGGGCTCACGACACCTAAGAGAATTTGGCATTTGTAACTCTTTTAAGATTCCACAATCAATGCCAAACATTAATGTAATCAAACCCCCAATATATACTAGATTAATAATCCAGCATAGAACACATTGTTTTCCATCGCCATCCTATCTGGGGAACAAAGGAAGTAACAATATCACTCCAACATTTTTTCTTAGAGCAATGTACCTTTATTTCAAAGGTGGTTTCAATAGTGGGAATTAAGGCCACAAGTTTATAGTGCTTGCTTATTGAAGGATCATATGCCAGAAACAAATCACACGTTATAGAAGGACCGGGTTCAGGAACCTACTTCTTTGTCTTCAAGCTAGAGCCTGAAGGGGCTACAATATTCCATGTTATAGTAGTTTCATCCACAATGTTTCAACCCAAACCTCAGATTCTAACTTATTGCAAAACATCTCCAAGATATCCATTTAAGCCGACGTAAGTTGGCAGTGGACAGCCAAGAAAGAATTTCTTCAATGACACCTTCAACATTCATCAGGTTTAACCAATGCTTAATTTCTTGCTCCAAAGCACCTTTGGCCTCCAATGTGCCCTCACTTTCTTGCTCCAAAACACCTCAAACGTCCAATGGCTTGAAGCACTCCTCACTTTCTTGCTCCAAAATACCTCTAGCATCCAATGACTTGAAGGATTTCTCACTTTCTCACATTCAAGATAATATTTAGACATCTCCGGATTCACCAAAATACTAAGGTTTAGAATGAGGCCTACGACTACATCTATACTGCGGCATTTGTAACTCTTTTAGAATGAGGCTTACAACCATATTTATATTAACTCTGCTTCTTAATATATGGTGGAGATTGTTATAAATGGATGGTGGGGATTGAGTTTTGGAAACTTTCAAGCTCTTTTCCCAAGAGCTTGTTTGCTTCTCTAGGTTACTTGTGTAGCCGATATTATTATGTGAATCAACATGCAAAGTTTGATGAATATTATCAAACATGCATTTTTTTTCTAATTTTTCTCTCTCCACCAATGCTTTACAAGACAACCTTTTTAGTTAGTTTTGTCAAATGAGAAGTCTCACTTATTTATACTAACTCTCATTCCTAATATATGGTGGAGACTATTTTAAATGGATGGTATGGATTGAGTTAAAACTTTTTGGTCAGTTTTACATGAGTAGGTTGGCATTTGCATGGAAAGTATGTCCCTTTAAAACGTTTTGGTCATTTTCACATGAGTTGGTTGGCATTTGCACGGAAAGTATGTCCCTTTAAAACTTTTTGGTCTCTTGTCTTTACTTAAATATTGAAACTTGAAAATGATTGTTCCTAAAAACATCAAGAAGCTAAAGACAAAGTTTTTGCTCAATATTAATTCTTTCACTTTATGCCGTTATTGCTTTTTTCTTTCTGAGAAAATTTATTAACCAAAAACGAAAAAAAGAAAGTACACGATGCCCAAACTCAAAGAAAGGGGCAAGAAGAGAGGAAAGAACTACCCCACCCCGCATTGTTCCAAGCCCATTTTTAGCACTCATGTGCCGAAGGGGTTGGCTTTTCTAGGAGTTCAAGAAACAGAGACGACACATGATGTTTCATGTAGTATAGCCCAGTTCACCTAGCTATTAGCCTTGGGGAGCCCAGTCCATCATCTGAGGTATCAAAGCCTGTATCTTCACTTTTACATAGTGCATAAACAATCTCCACCATACTGGGCCTCTTTGATGGGTCTCTATGCAAACAAGCAAGGGCAATAGTGAGAACACTCGTCAAGCTTTCCATTGAGCATGTCTCCCTTAATATATCCTTATCTATCCATTCCATTAGTTTCCTTGCCTTCTCTTTCTCGTTATTCCCTTCAAAAACCCTAGTAGCACTTGCCCATAAGAGATTTCCATCCTCATCAATGGCTTCCTTGGCTGAAATAAGTTCAAGCAACACCACGCCGAACGAAAACACATCCATTTTCGTGGAAACCACACCATCGGCTAAATATTCAGGGGGAATGTAGCCTTGAGTACCCACAATGTGCATTGTAATGGCATTGCACCCAGATTTTGCTAGGCCAAAATTGGCAATTTTGGCTCTCATGTTTGGGTCCAAGAGAATGTTGCTGCTCTTGATGTCTTTGTGCACAACCCTGGGCCTTGTGTGCTCATGGATGTATTGGAGACCATTGGCAACGTCAATGGCAATGCGTAGCCTTGTTTTCCAGTTCAGCTTCTCGTTCTTGTTCTCGTGCAGCCATGAATGGAGAGATCCATTTTCCACATATTCATAGACTAGATAGCAATTTGCATCTTCTGGGTCTATGCAAAAGCCCTCCAACTTCACTAAATTCCCATGATTCACCTTCAACACAGAAAATCATTGTTAATCAACAAACTTAAAAAGTTGATCAAATTATTCTCAATCATACACACAAATAATGCCTTCAATAATTATGATTATTAATATTTTTTTTTTCTGGTTACATGAATGTCTGGAATTTCGAACTTCTCACCTCCTACAAAATATTTAAATATTGCTATTATGATTATGATTTTATTATTTGACANCTGGTTACATGAATGTATGGAATTTCGAACTTCTCACCTCCTACAAAATATTTAAATATTGCTATTATGATTATGATTTTATTATTTGACACTGATTATTGATTATTATTTTTTGGCCAATGGTTGTCATGGAAGCAAAACAGATGAGCAAAGCAACTACGGCTTTTGTCACTTATTTTGCCTTTAAGCAGCCGACCTAACACGGCACTAAAATAGAAACTCTAAATTAATCACCACCATAATTCAAAACATAAGACAAAGTTGTAAAGATTAAGACTTGCTCTCTTGTTTTGATTCTTTATGCTATCAATAAAGAAGTAGATGAGGTTGACATAACTATAAGAAAATGCATATCCTCCTCCTTTTGTTTGTTTATTTTTATTTTTAATTCTTTATAATTTTCACCATATCAGCATCCTGTTCCATTTGAAACCTTCCAAATGGATGAAACACAATTTTGTTGACTAATCAGCAGACAAGTCACTTCACTTAATCTCATCACATTACTTAAATATGAATAACTCCTCAATTAGTTCTAACAAGGAACTAATCTTTTTTTTTTTTTAATTCTTTATAATTTTTACCGTATCAGCATCCTGTTCCATTTGAAACTTTCCAAGTTGACTAATCAGCAGACAAGTCACTTCACTTAATCTCATCACATTACTTAAATATGAATAACTCCTCAATCAGGTCTAACAAGGATTTTCTTTGCCTCTTAGAATGTTTCAAATTTCAATTTACAATTGTTGATGGTTCTGTCCTAAATCATGCTTAAGAACAATTAGCATCGCCAAATTTAAGTTGGCAAAGTCTTAAGTTCAAATCCTAATGACGACTTCTCAATATACTATAAAAGAAATTGGCATATACCAAAAGAATAAAGAAAATTAAGTTTTCTGTTGTAACAAGAGTTATGCAGAAACTAGCATTATTCACAGTAAAACCTAATAATTAATCAATAATAATTGGTATGAGAGATGTGAAAAATTTTAGTTACCTTCTGTAAGATCTTGAGCTCCTCATAGGCATTCCACTTCATCTTCTTGATTGCAAAGACCTCTCCAGCAATTGTCCCTTTATACACAGAGCCTTGAATCAAGAAATTGTCATGGAAATCATCAGTGGCTTCTCTCAATTCTTCAATCCCAAATACCCTATACTTGTCCAAGCAATCTGACACATTAGCCATTAATTTCATATCCATTTCCTTCATCCCCTTCTTCTCTTTCCCTTCACCATAGAACTGCTGCCTCTGTGTCTCCTCATCCCTCATTACCCACAATTTATCCTTGAACAGAACCTCCCTATAAATCCACATCCCAATAACCAAAATCAACAAAAGCCCAGTAATCCCCAACCCAATTGCCAACCCTGTAACAGTTCCTTTTCTATCATCAGATTTTCCAGGAGAAGAAGCAGCAGGAGGAGGAGAAGGAGCTATAGTAGGCTGTGATAATACCGGCAACCGGGTCACCGGGACAAAGATTGTGTCAAAAAGCTCAAAACTGTTGCCATTGAGATCAATTATAGACTGTGTGTCTGTTCCAAACCTTGATGCAATTGATGAAACGTTGTCAGATGGCTGAACAACATAGGAAATCAGGTAATTCTGCTGATTTTGCAACTGGGTCCTGTTGGGGCACTTGCAGAAGACAGGGAATATAACGTTAACACCAATTGTGAGGTTTGTTGCGACAAGAGTTGGGTTGACAACCTCAACAGATTGGTAGGTTGTGAGATTCTGGAAATTGTTGGTGGAGACAAGGTAGAAAGTGTCATTGACCTTGATGGTGTATGAGAGATTAGCATAAGAGATGGAGCCAAAAGTGGAGTTTATGTAGTTACAAGAGCAAGATATTGGAACAAAGAGGGGTTGATCTTGAACTAGAGGAGAAGAAGGGGAAGATATGTTGCTGGGTTCTGAAATCTTGAGGCGGCTAACAGAGAAGAGGTCACCAATGGAGGCAAGGTCAAGGAAATCAGGGGACTTGGCTCTGTAGAAAGCATAGGTTTGGCATGGATCACTGGTTTGGTTCTGGTTTGCTGTGCACTTGTAGCCTGTGGTGTTTGGTACTCCTTGGGCATGGGAGTGAGGAAGAAGGAGAAGAAAGCAGAAGAGGAAGAGCAAGAGAACACAGACGTGTTGCTGTTTGCTACTTCTCATTTTGGTTTCTGTTGTCTCTTCTTCCCTTGCCTTGCACATTCTTTAGTTGCTTATAATTTAAAGGGCTGGAAATTGGAAATTGAGGTTTGAGGACTCTCTTTGTCAAGATTCTAGTCAAAGTGGTTATGTTTTCCAATTCATCAATTTTGATTTTGATTTTGATTCCCCACTACAATGTAATGTCTACCCTAGATTCAAGTCAAGCTGAGTTTTCTTCAAACTGCCGCTATCTATTTTCTATTAAGTTATCCACAGTGATATGGTTATGATAATATTGTTTATAGAAATTATATTTTCACAAACTTTATATAGATATTGTATTCAAATTGTGATGTTCTAGAATTCAACTTGGATGAAACAAGTTTAATATAAATAGAAATAAATATATTTTTCGTCTTTGAATTAATTTTTAAATGTTATTTTAATTCTTGATTTATTTTTTGTATCACTTTAATCCTCAAATAATCATCTTATTTGTCAAATCAATCCTTTAATTGATCATTTTTTGTGTTATAAATGACTGATTTAGCAAATAATGTCATTATTCAAGGATTAAAATGACACTAAAAATAAATTAAGGACTAAAGTGACATTTGAAAAATAATTTAAAGATAAAAAATATATTTTACCTATATAAATATTGCCATAAATTACAATTTCTGAAAATGTTATAAAAAGTTTGCTTATATATAATCACTTGCGAGTTTAATAGAAGAGTAATGTTAAATACATGATTTTTAGTTAGACAACTATTTACAACTGTAGAACTGTTGATTATCTGAGTTCAAATAATCTCACTTGTAAACATGTTTGATAGAAGTGAAAATGGTGTAGTAAACTAGTAAATGGAGAATTCGAAATTTGAAATATAATTTAATTTACACTTGTTTAGTATAATAAAAATGAGGTGTGAAATGCAACTAAGTATTACCTTTATTATTTACCTGCCTTACTAAATACAGTGACGTCCACTTTGATTGACTTTTGTTAGCCGTCGACAGAATGGTGAACATGACATCAAATGCAACGAGAGTCCAAGGAAACCTACAATGTAAACCATAGAATGTGAAATCTCTAGCAAGAAGGGTGTGAAGGATGTAAGATGTGATGGCATAGTCTAGTGTTGTACTAGAAGCAATCTTGACTAGTTGGCTGCTAAATGTGAAATCAAAGAAGCAATATAAGCTAAACGCATTGGAGGGTTCATCACAAAGACATCTATGTGATTATGAGAGTCACGATTCGTTGTCGGCTGAGCATTAACTAGGAGTGGCACAGGCTGCATTCCACAACCTTGACTTATTTGGACAATAGGAAATAGATGAGTTAAAAATTTGGAATGCAAATTATTCAAAGTATCAGTGATGGTTGAAAATGAAATCTACCTTAATTCAATTTTCTACCTTCTCTAGTCAAAGTTCTCTGCGTAGTTATCTGGTTTTATCAGACTCAATTTGGAGTGAAATTATCATAGTTACATATTCTGGGTTTTGGAGGCACGAGTTGTTGAAACTTACAAGAGTAGAACCTAGCTAGACGTATTATTTGGAGAGGACATCATAAATATCATAATAGAAAGGGTAAGTCTTTACGATGGCATAGTAAGTTCACATGTCAATGTTAATTCATTATCATAACTTGTTAGGCCCAAAAGTCTTCACATGACATGACCGTTGTTTATTCTTTCTTCAAAACTTAAACCATTATGCAAGGCATCTAAATGATATAGAATTAGAGTAAAATCATTTTTTAGTCCTTGAAAAATACAGTCACTGACAAATTTGTCCTCCAAAAATTTTCGGTGACAAATTCATCTTTAAATTATTATTCTGTCGGACAAATTGATCCTTAAATGTCACTAACGAGACCCTACCGGAGGACTAATTTGTCTTACGGAATAATAATTCAATGACCAATTTGTCACCAAAATTTTTTAGAGGACAAATTTGTCAATAATTACATTTTTCAAGAACTAAAAAATTTTTTACTCATAGAATTATTAGATTTTTGCATATTTTAATGGCCAACAAGACTGTTTAAATGATATTCATTGTTTTAATCTACCTAACTCAATAGACTGAGTCTACTCAAAAATCCCTCAAGAATATAGACAATCGGAGTCATGTCTAAGGGCCCACTTGCAACCAAGTTTGTCCAATAGTGGGGATGGGGATTTAGGGATAACACATGCACATGAAACTGTTTTCAGTCCAACAAAATTATAGTGTAGATATAAACAAAGATTTCCTGGGAACCTGTTTTCTATTTCCTTCCTTGAGTTAATAGGAACTTATTCTCTGATCAAAGAAAAGATATTTGAACATTCATTTTCATTTAATTCACTCAGTCTTTCCTCTTTTAGCAAGAATAAAAAAGCTTAGCCCCTGAACACACTATATTTTTTTGATGAGAATAATATGATTTAGAGCACAATTAGGTTCAAATCTATATCACTAAACAATTATGTAGCTTTAAATAGAAAATTTCAACTTTCTAAGTTGAAGTGAATATATCTGCCGAGAATAGAGAAAAATGAGAAGTAACATTCCTAAATTGATGACATTCAGATACCCAATACAGAGTATCAGCCAAAGATTCCCACATATCAATGTATATAAAAAATCCAAATTGATGAATCTGAAATCCAAAATGATATGACCACATATAAGTATATTTTGTGCAGAATTTAGATCATATATGAACAAGAACTGAATTTATGCAAACTCTTCCCTTGTTTGAGACTCCAGGTGTTTCTGCAGAATGAGCCAGTATTTACTAACATGACTCCAAAATGAAAACTAAGATTGCTGCATGGCGGTACTACCGCAGCCACTGGTAATGATACTTAAAGGCTATGGCAAGATAATTCAATGCAAAAGCATTGATTATAAACATATTACAAGACAACTAAATTGTCTGCATAACAAATCATGGACACAATACAGTTCCAAGCAGCTATGATCAATAAAATGAAATAAAAGCACAAGGTTGGTCTAGCAGACAGGAATCATGGAATTAGCAAGAGCAGTGCTCCTAGAAATTAATTGTTGAGAGAGATAATTATTTCTATTCTGCATGTGCAGTCATACAGAAAAATTGCAGTTCAAAGTACACAAGATGAAAGAAGAGCCTATAATTTCTACCATAATAAAATCACATTCAACTTGGAGAGCATAGTAACTACACTATGAACTCCTTATAACCTTAATATTTTCAATTATGGAGACATATATTCATAGAAGAGTAAGTTTACTTTCGCCCACGTATATTTTGGCAGGTCACCAACCAGAACAAGCTGAAGTAGAGCTGTAAATGAACCACGATGATCAATGAGAAACAACTTCATAGGATGCATAATTTGAATTTCATGGAAGTCCATCAGATCAACATCACTATTATGCAGATGCGGTGATCTGAAAACTAACTCCACTCGATGTGTTATTTGAACTTTTCAGAAGATTTCATCAGATCAACTCAACAATTTTTTATGCCAACCCTGGAGAAGATTATAGAACCAACTGGTATCTTCAGCATTTATTGTGGAACTCAAACAAAAATCAAGGCAACCATGTAATGTCAAATCTCCTTCAGTAAACCATTATGTGGGTGTTCACTTCTTCATGAAATACTTCAACTTAGCCTGGTTTCTTAAATGTAACATGAAAAAAGAAGAGAAAGAAAGAAAGAAAGAGGAGAAGCATGCAACTCTAGCTACAAAAAGCAAGGAAAAAGGAAAGTGAACAAAAAAAATTAAAATGAAAAGGGTGGCTTTCATATTCATTTACTTATGAATTCTAATTACAAAGGGTTATGATTACAAGCAATTATCTCTTCATTATATCATCCTTCTTGACAGTAAAATCCCATAGGTCCCCATATTTTTCATTGAAGTCCCATATGTCCATGGTATTATAGTCATTTATCAACTTGTCTCGAGCTCCCCTCTCCATGTTGTATATCTGAGGTTCAAAGTGGTGGGGCTTATCTGGTTTATCCATCTCAATAATGCAAAATATTATTGTGAATAAACCAGCTCCAATGTACAAGTACTCCCCCTGAAAGATAGGTTACACCTTATAATAAGTTATGAATGCACTGATTACTCTGAAGCAAAGTAGTCATTGATTTGGAGATTTAATCCTTTTTAAGGGAAAGTCAAAATTCAGCAATTACCGGAACATTGAAAAACACCCCAGCAGCAATGGCTGGCGGGAAGAGCCATGAAATAAGCCCTGTAAAAGAAGTAAACAGAAGGTCAAGGTGGATTGTCTATATAATTTAGTCAATTATCAAATATGTATGGAATGCACACCTTGAAATCCTGTGGGGGGTTCTGCTGCTGCAATCTCTTCAGCAATTGCACCCCAAAATGTTCCTGAAACAAGCATTAATTTTAGAACTTAGTCCGTAAGAGATGGCCCCTCGATGAGAGACATAATTTATTCCCTCCAATTTAATGGAAGTAGCTCACTTCCTTAATTAATTCACGTGCAAATTTTCAGTGACATATTAAAATCATGTTCTTCACTACTCTTGTCATACCATTTTCAACTCTCTTTAACACTGGTTTGTCTTGTAAGCCAGTATATACCATTCTCCCGCCCCCTCCTGCATTTATAGCTCTTCTTCTTTGCATAAGAAAACTATATAACTTTCTTATCCTCAACAAACAAGAGCTTTCTACCATAAACTTCTAGGAACTAGTCATGGTCCTCTAAAGATTCTCTAATTTTCAGAGGCACTAATGTAAAATAATAGATTCATTAGTATTCTGACCAAAGTTTACATGGGATTCTCAAGTTATTCGTTGAAGACAAACCTTGAAGAATTGAAGATTATAAATCGAATCCAGTTTTTCAATACACATGACATAATACATAGTTTTTCAAGTAAATCTATAATATTTAGATGGTCTCTACTCTCTAGAATTTTTTTTTCCTGTTTTTATTTTCTTTTCCTCTTGCGGGTTCCTCTGCCATCAACTTATTATTGAACTTCTGGTGCTAGTTAACAATATAGACTAGTCTTTCTAGAACATATACTTCAAAGGGTTTTAATAAAATTAAACTTTTCCATTGAAATTTTACAACTGAAAGACCCAATCCCCACTTAAATTTTCAAAATTCTAAACCATAAACTCTCCCTATGATAATCTCTATAAACCATATTGAAGAACAATATTGAAACAAGAAGAAAGCAGCAATTTTTACCTCTCTCTTCACCTTCGTGGTAAGTGTGGTGATCATCATACTCTCCATACTTAAAATCTTCCTAAAATTTCAACAATATAAATCAAACCCATCACAAAATATTCCCATTCCTCAAATGCACACTGTGTCATTGAAAGTGAACAGAGAAAAAAAAAGAAAAATTACAGGGCTAATGCTATTAGTGGCCCACTGATCTCTCGGTTCCTCACTGAGATCGGGCTCAATCTCAGCCAAACCTGCATTCAACTGCGTTGAGCAGCTACTCTTTCTCGAGATGCCCAGAAATTTGGGTGGAATTGGAACTAAGAGTTTGTGATTGAAGTGAATGTTTGAAGTGAATTTGGGTACTGAATTGGTAGAGATAACAGAGAGTGAAGAAGAACAAGCCGCCATCTTTTTTTGTGTTATCTTCTACTATTATCCGTTGTTAAGGACTTAAATGCCCGCCTTGTTTTCCAAACGGCACCGTTTGGAGCAGCTTTAGGCTTTAACTGATTTGTAAACGTTGGTCCGTACAACTGTACAGTTGTGTGCACGTGGTTTATTTACTAGTAAACTTATATTTGCGTCTTTAAAAAATTTAAAATTTAACAAAATAATCCTTGAAAGAATACTAACTACTGAGTGGCTTATTGTTGTTCTTGAGGAAAAATTCTTACATAGATAAATTAAGTAGACTGACATGCAGATAGGTTTTGGGTTACACCATAAAAAAATTTAAGTGAGATCTAAATTTATGTGCAAAGTTATTTATTAGCTTAATATAGATTAAGTTTATTTAAGAATTTCTTTGAACCGAGAGTGTAAAACTCTCATAAAATTAATTATAAAAATAGTCAGCACTAAAAAAAGTTATAAAAATAGTCATAAATATGTAGATAATCACATAAGTACATATAACATAATTGATTTAAGAATTTTTAAAAGAAATTAAGGTTGAATCACTATTTTTTTATGTCTCTAATTAAAAAAATTTATTTTATCTATCTAATAAAAAAATATGTAGATAACCATGAGCAAAAGCTGAACATAAACATTTATTTATGTAAAGTATATTTATATAATAATAAAATAAAATAGGCCAAGTAAAATAAACTATTATCTCATAGGTGATCCTACATTATTTGGATTATATTCTAATGTTTCGTATGGTACTAATTTGGTGACTTATTGAGCAAACGATTAGTAAATAATTTTGAGGATAAAATGGGTCTTCGGGGTTAAAAAATGGATAATACTTTTATGGAGGTTTCGTAGATACTTTTAGTATTTATGTAGTATGTCATACTATATAAGAATAACCAATAAATGAATGACATGTGTACAAATTAACTGTTTTTAAATTTATTTAAAAAATTAAATAAATTATATTTTATATATAATAAAATATGAAAATTATGTATGCTTGCTACGTCAGTGTAGTATAGCATACTTACGTAGTATCATAGAATCCCCGTACTTTTTATTCCTTTATGAATCTTCAAATGTTATATTCCTAAGCTTCCAAACAATGTCGCTATTATGATTCTTTTTATTGTTTGTTAATTTTCACGTACGCTGCAGTGACATCAACATGTGACAATGTCATTCACTAGAATTAGAATGTTATATTATCATTTATAAATTAAAATTCCAATATCGGTTAATATTATATATTCTGATTGAGCTTGGTTGATTTTTGATTCTGAATACAATGAGATATCTTTGATTCTGAATATGTAAGGCTTTCTTTGAAGAAATTTCATTTCTAACTGACTTTGGTTTTGAGATAACATATTTTTCGACCCATGGACCTGTGTTAAATATACATGAAGTTGATGATAAAAAAGGGATTGGAAGAACTCAAGAGAATCCTAGAACTCCACTTCATGAAGTTGGGATAAAAGGAAATTTATAGATAATTTCTCTTTTCAAATGTTATTATCAAAATTATGAAAGTCTGATTTTTCTCTCTTGATATATGGTATTTATAGGCTAACCATAACACATTCACAAAGAAACATAAATAGAAAAATAAACACATAAGGCTAAAAACAAAGAACTACAAGTCTTAAAGCATCACTTTTAAGTAGCACATATGTCAATCTACTTGAAATATGAAAATAAATTTTAATTAGTTAGAAATATAAATGAGTATAATTTTAAATACCACCAACCATACATGGATTTGCATTTTTTTTTTAAAATTATGATAATAACATTGAACGCTACCTATTTGTATAACTTAAAAAAATAAAAAATTCAACACCGGTGAAAACCACTCTATTTTGATAAATAGTTTTTCAAATAATCCTAGGTTGGTTAAAAAAGCAACTCATACCAACCATTAACACATGATAGCACTAAATCTTCACACACTCATGGAACTAATACCAACCATTAATGCATGAACTACGTAACTTCAAAAGTCAAGGAAATGGAAAACCACCCAAAAGTTGACATTACTCCATAGCAACAACTTACTCATGGCTTATCAATAGAAACTTTGAGCACAACATCATCTCTCTTAGTCCTAGTGATCAGCTCAAAGACACAAGTATCACCCGCGTGTATGTCATTCACTCATTCTCCACTAGAAATGCCCTCCATCCTTTGTTTAGTTCAACATGGTTTCGCGTAGCATAATTTCTGTAAACATAATCCACATGCCAGCATTTTCCGTTTTCAAGCAAAAGGGTGACTTCCCCTTGCTTCTTCTCTAGATTGAAACACGTCTCAGCAAACTTGAATGGTATATGCTGCAAAAGTAGTTTTTAGGTGTTAAAAACAAAACTCTCTTCTTTGAAAGGAAGGGTCCACGTTCAGCTCTTCTTTTTTAATTGCAAGTTAAATGAATAAAATGGTATTGGCTTACCAAGCTGGTTCTCTGATGAACATATTCCTTGCTCATAAAAACCTTAAAAGTGGGACATTTTGCATTAGACTCAGTACCTCCTCTGCAGGCTTCAATAGTTCTATCAATTTCAGGACTGTGTTTTAGGTCCTTTTGATAGGTAGAAGGACCTCTACAATCTAAATGGTCCATAGAATGACCACAATTGAGGTTCTTTGCAGGTTCATATTCTGAAATCAATAAAGAATTACCAATGAAATGTGACAAATCCAATAACTACATTAAGAGTGAAGGGAAATGTAAGAAAAGGTAAACACCTTGTGATAGGGAACAATCAGATTCCTCCGTAGCTGGAAGAATGGAAACATTGTATGATATTGTGCTACCATGGATCTTAGTCATCTCAAAGTCGCAAACATCACCCACTTTCAAATTGTTCTCCATTGCAAAGAATAACCAACCAGTCCCAAAAATTGATTGCTTGTTAGATGTATCGAAATTGTATGCAGTGTTCCAAGTTCTTTCATCAGAAATTGTAAGGTAAGCATTTCCTTGCTTCATATGCAAATGTTCCATGGAAAACTCTCGAGGTATAGCCTGTTTTCATCAAACAAGGAAAAAAGTGCTCAACACAATAGATAAGAGCAGATCTATATTTTCGTATTGGGCCAAGATGAGAAAAATGTCATATAGGTACCATGGAATCTCTGGTAATATTAGTTTCACACATTTTTACTCTGAATATTAAGTCTTGGTGCAGAGAATGTGTACCAAGCTCAGAGAAAGAAAACTTGAAGAAAAATGAATTATGTATTGTATTCAAAAAGTGATCTCATCTCATCTGATACAGGGGTATATAAATTACTCAAATACATGCACGATGTGCATACATATTTAACCATTAAGATCAAAACTAATCTAACCATGCAGCTGCATTGTTAACTGACTTCTCTAACTAATTATGCTGACATGTACTGAGAGCACGTGCTTGACTAAGAGGCTAACTAATTAACTTAACTAACTGAACTGAAGCGTGTCTAATACTCCCCCTCAAGGTGGGAGATAAATGTCTAATACTCCCAACTTGGACAATAGAAAACGAAACTGAGGAGCAGGTAGTGCTTTAGTTAAGAAGTCTGCAATCTGGTGTTAAGACTGAACATGGACTAGCTTGATAAAACCAGAGTGGACATGCTCCCGGATGAAGTGACAATCAATGTCCACATGCTTGGACCTTTCATGAGACATGGGATTGGAAGCAAGATGGATAGCAGATTGATTATCATAGAAAACCATGACAGAAGGGACTTGTAATTCGAAAATCTTGCAGAGTTGCTTGAGCCAAAGGAGTTCATTGGTGACACTAGCTAAGGCTTGATACTCAGCCTCTGCAGAAGACCTGGAGACAGTAGGTTGTCTTTTAGATTTCCAAGTAATAGGAGAATTGCCAATGAAGACACTATAACCTGTGGTTGACCTCCTGGTATCAAGACAGCTTCCCCAATCTGCATCAGCATAGGCAGTAACGCGAAGGGAAGAAGTGGTAAGGAAAAGTAAGCCTTGGCCAGGATTGGATTTAAGATACTGCAGTAAATGATGAATGGCAGCCAGGTGGGGAGTTCTAGGACAAGACATGTATTGACTGAGTTTGTTAACAGTGTAGGCAATGTCAGGTCTGGAAATAGTCAGATACATGAGCCTTCCAATCAGTCTTCGATACATGGAGGCATCAGGTAAGGGATCCCCATCTGTTTTGTTCAGTTTCAATTTACATTCCATAGGCACTGAGATAGGTTTAGAGGCTGAAAAACCAGTATCCTCAAGTAATTGTAGGGCATATTTTTGTTGGGAAAGATATATGCCTTTGGTGGAATGTGCAATCTCTAAGCCAAGAAAATATTGCAAAGTACCAAGGACCTTCAGTTTGAATAATGATTGTAGAAGCTTCTGCACTCGGTTGACACAGGTAGCATTTGGTCCTGCAAGGATGATATCATCGACATAGACAAGGAGGATGACCAGTGTGGGACCTTGGCCAAGTGTAAACAATGAGTAATCACTGTGAGATTGTCTGAAACCATGTTGAAGCAAAGTGGGAGAGAACTTACAGAACCATTGCCTAGAAGCCTGACGTAAACCATATAGGGATTTAGTGAGCTTGCATACCATGTTCTCCCCCTTAGTATGATAACCCAAAGGGAGTTGCATGTACACCTCTTCAAATAAATCACCATTTAGGAAGGCGTTATTGACATCTAACTGAATGAGAGTCCAGCTTTTGACAGCAGCAACAGAAAGTAATAACCTCACAGTAGTGATCTTAGCTATTGGAGAGAAAGTGTCCAGGAAATCAATGCCAGCCTGTTGCGTGTACCTTTTAGCCACCAACCTTGCCTTATAACGATCTAAAGTGCCATCAGATTTATACTTGACTTTGTAAAGCCATCTGCAGCCAATTGGTTGCTTGCCAGCAGGGAGGGGAACAATTTGCCAAGTGTTGTTAACCTCTAAGGCAGAGATTTCATCAGCCATAGCTTGTCTCCATTCAGGATGCTTAACTGCTTGATGGTAGAATTGAGGCTCAAAAATGGCAGAGACCTGCATGAGAAAGTCTTTGTATGATGGTCTGTGATAGGACATAGAGTGCTGAATGGGATAAATGGTTTGAGGATTGGAGACAATGCAGATGTAGTCCTGCAGGTAGGTAGGAGGCCTGATAGTCCTTGTTGTTTTTCTTATAGGAAGAGTGGGAGGAGGGTGAGGTTCTGGAAGCTCATGTCCAGGAAGGGTTGGTGGAGGAGGTAAAGTAGGAGAATCAAGGCCTGGTTCAGTATCTGGATGTAAGGTGGGAATAATTGTGTCAGAGAATAAGTCGATGGGATCTGAAGTGGGAATGGTGTGAAAAGGAAAGGTGTGCTCATGGAAAATAACATCTCTGAAAATAAAGAATGTTTTTGTTTGGATGTTATAGAGCTTGTATCCTTTATATCCAACTGGATAGCCCATAAAGATAGCTGGTATGGCACGAGGAGTGAATTTTATTCTCTCTGAAGGTGGTGTGGATGCAAAACACAGGCATCCAAAAACTCTCAAGGCAGTGTAAGGGGGTTCTGTGTGGTAGAGCAATTCAAAAGGAGTTTGATTCTGCAGTAATGGTGAAGGAGTTCTGTTAATCAGAAAAGCAACAGTGCTTAGGCATTCACCCCAAAATTGTATAGGGACTTTGGACTGAAAGAACAGTGCTCTAGCTACATTGAGTAAGTGTTGGTGCTTCCTTTCAACAACTGAATTCTGTTCTGGCCTGTATGGACATGAAAATTGGTGAACAGTGCCTGCATTCTTCAGGAAATCAGTGAGCTGCAGTTCCTTAGCATTATCTGATTTGAACAGCTTGATGTTACTATCAAATTGGGTCTTGACATAGGTAAAAAATTGCATAATGGATGCACTGGCTTCTGCTTTAGCTTTGAGCATATATATCCATGTAAACCTTGTGCAATCATCAACCAAGGTGAGAAAATACCTCTTACCATCATAGGTGCAGTGATGATAAGGGCCCCAAATATCACAATGAACCAGATCAAAAGGTGTTTTTGCAAAATTATTGTGTGAAGTGAATGATAGTCTACGAAGTTTTGATAATAGACAGATAGAACAAGTGTTGGAAGTATAATTTGCAGAACAAGAAAAAGGAATTTTATTGCTAACAACTTTCAATATTTTATCTGACAAATGACCTAGTCTAGCATGCCAAATATGTGCATGTATAGAAGAATCTGAAACTGGGGACTACAGAAGCTGCAACAGTGGTGACTGGTGCATCAATTCCTTTTGGATGAAAGATGTATAATCCTTTACACAGCTCACCCTTGCCAATCACCTTCGACTGGTGGATGTCCTGGATGAGGAAGGTGTTAGTGTGAAAAATTACAAGATAAGAGGACTGATGCAACAAAGCACTCACAGAAATAAGATTGACATGAAATTCTGGTATGAAAAGAACTTCTGTCAGAATGAAATTGGGAGCTAACATGACTGTACCAATAGCTGACACTGAAACTTTTGTTTTGTTTGGAAGTGTAACATATCGATTAGTGTAAGATTTGTAAGAAGTAAAGGATGTGAGGGAGCAGGCAATGTGTGAGGTGGCACCTGAATCTAAAATCCAAGAATGCATGTGATCTTGGAAATTTAAGCTAGTAGCAGAAAAACACATACCATTCACATTGGTGTTGGTAGTTGCATTATCCACCTCAAACTGATTTGTTTGTGATAACTGGCGTTGAAGTAATTGCATGAGTTGATGATATTGCTGCGAAGTCATGTGGAACTGTTCTTGAGAGGAAATAGCAGCAGGAAATTCCAACTCACCAACCTGATTGACATTGCCAGCATGAGAGTTTTTACCCTTTCTGTAGCCAGATGTGTAGCCTGGTGGATAGCCATGTAATTTGTAGCATTTGTCCTTGGTGTGTCCAAGAAGCCCACAATGTGCACACATGGGTCAATCCTTCTTGACATACTTAGGTTTCCCTTCATAGGTTTGCCTGTGGCCTGTCACTGCATAAGCCATTTGGGCTTCGTTTTGTGCAGTAGAGAAACCAAGTTCCCTTTGTTTCTCTTCTTGTGTTACCAAAGAGAAACCTTTGTTAATAGGAGGCAGAGGATCCATCAGCAATATTTGACCTCTTATATGGGAATAGGAGTCATTGAGTCCCATCAAAAAACATAGCACGTATTCTTAAAGAAGGTGCTCAATCACAGGCCTGGCACCCCCACAATTGCAGCTACACACTGGGTGATACTCACCAATTTCTTCCCATATGGCTTTCAGTTTGGTGAAGTATTGACCTACAGACATTGATCCTTGGGAAAGATTCACCAACTCTTTCTTGAGTTGAAAGATCTTGGGACCATTTTGTTGCTGATATCTTTCTTGCAAATCTTGCCAAATGTCAGCAGCAGTGGCTGAATAGATGACACTTGCAGTGATTTCCTTTGACACAGAGTTGAGCAGCCATGAAGCAAAAAAATTATTGTTACACTGCCAAGCTAGGAAAAGCTGAGGGTCAGTTTCATCAGGAACTCGAATTGATCCATCCACAAAACCAAGCTTGTTCTTGGCCATCAACGCCATTCGCATAGCTCGACGCCAAGAATTGTAGTTTTCCCCAGTGAGAACTTGTGACACTAGAGTGAGTCCTGGAGAATCTGAAGGATGAAGGAAGAAAGGATTTGAGGCATCATTGATGGTGGAAGTTGCCATTGATGACTCGATTCAGGAAAAAAAAATTTAGAGGAAAGAAAACTTGATACAATCAAGCTTCAATGTAGAAAGGCGGAAGAGCAAGATTGCTTTGATACCATATTAAGTCTTGGTGCAGAGAATGTGTACCAAGCTCAGAGAAAGAAAACTTGAAGAAAAATGAATTCTGTATTGTATTCAAAAAGTGATCTCATCTCATCTAATACAGGGGTATATAAACTACTCAAATACATGCACGACGTGCATACATATTTAACCATTAAGATCAAAAGTAATCTAACCATGCAGCTGCATTGTTAACTGACTTCTCTAACTAATTATGCTGACGTGTACTGAGAGCACGTGCTTGACTAAGAGGCTAACTAATTAACTTAACTAACTGAACTGAAGCGTGTCTAATACTGAAAGAGCAGGGTTTTTCAGCACCCATAGCTTTAGCCCTCTCTAATCGCCTCTTGCTGCTAGTAGCTTCTGATTTTGAATGTTTCCCAGTGTTAAAAATGTCTCCACTTATACCCACTGCAAATTTTCAAACAGAATCACTGAACATTCAAATTTTGACCAAAGAAAAGAGCATAATAAAAGAAGGTTCAAAATGTTACTAACCTTCATAATCTTGCTTGTTTTCATCCATCTCTACATGGATTCTTCTCCTCTTTTGAGGTTGAGGTGTTACTGGTGACTTTGATCTTGCTCTACAGCGCGGTGGAAGTTCATCCATGACTTCATCTGAATCTTCACCTTGGTCTTCATCAATGTCTAACAAAGAATATTCTATAAGTGCTTGAAGCCAAAATGCAACACTGACAGAATCAGAAGAAGATAAGGGAAAAACCTTGTGACTTGGAGGAACTTAATTCTTCTCCAGCACGGGAAATAACAACATTAAACGACATCTCAAAGATGTTAATCAGCTCAAATTTACATACATCACCAACTTTTAATTTGTTGTCGCTTACAAATGTCTTCCATCCACTAGCAAGAACAGTTTGCTTAGTGCCCGAATTTAAACGGTACTTGACAGCCCAATCTCCTGATTTGTTAGGAACCCGAAGAGAAGCATCCTTGTTCTTGTTTCCCATATATTTTATGGAAAAGTTTCTGGGTATACCCTGTTTATATAAAAGAAAAATAGAAAATTTCAATGAGAGAATAATTTTCTACATCACTACAAAGGATGAAAAAAAAATGAGTTAAATATATTTTTTATTCCTGAATTATTTCTTAAATGTTACTTTAGTCATTGATTTATTTTTTGTGTCATTTTAATTTTTAAATAATTAATTTGCCCATCAAATGATCATTCATTTAAGTGATCATTTTTTATGTTACGAATACTTAATTTGGTGGGTAATGTGACTATTCTAAGATTAAAGTGATAAAAAAAAATTAAAAACTAAAATAATATTTAAAAAATAATTTAATGACAAAAAATATATTTTACTTAAAAAAATATATTCTCAATTACTTAAAAATGGGGTACCAGGATATGATTGTGCACATGTGAAGCAGACAAGACAACTGAGAATTTGGGATTTTCAGAACATGGCCCTTTCTTGATAGTTTCCTTCTGGGCGTTAGATACTTGCTCCTTTGTTCTAGTAGCTTCAGATTTTGGACACTCGCCATCACCATCTGCAAATTTAGTTTGAGTCTTAGAATGAAATGGTCAGTGTAAAAGATCAAAGAGAGGAACAAAAATGAAACACAGAGAAAAATATCCAACCTTGCTTCATAGTGTCCTTATCTCTTGTATTACAGCTTTCCTTCCTTGGTTGAGATATAATAATTGTCAATTGCACTTCTTAATTTTAGCCCAACAATAAATGTTGATTTGTCAATGATATTTTAAATTTTAGGGTTTGGAGGTTGTGTCTCCATAAACCTCTATATATACTTCATTGCATATGAGACTCACCGCCATTGCATTACGAATTTATCAAAAATATTTGTAAGGAGTTTGATAAAAGTACTTTATAGTCTGTTGTTAATGTTTTTTTTTTTTTGTATTTTTTTACTTTAAATTCAAACATAAAACCCATAAATTCTAATGACAATTTCAGTACTACTCAATTATAAGTTGTTTGATTAATAGTCTGGTTTTTATAAATTAGAATTTTGACTATAATATGATGTCTAAAAATTTATGAATTTCAATTTTCATACTAAGAATTAATTTTAAGAGTTCAAAGTATGTAACAATTAAAAATCACATATTATATACCTTCATTAGTGTGTCGTGTGTCCGCCAAAACTTGGTCAGTCTTTAGCGTAAAATATAATTCTTTTTGACATCGTCTAAAGCATTGGGTCATTCAAAGAAAAGAAGTATTTAATTAGAACCTGAAAATTAAATCCCCGAGCCGAGTCCACATTTAAGTGGTTTGCTTTTGCATGCTTTCTTTCTAATAAAGTATTTGGAAAGTTTCTCAGATACTTTTTTTATATTTATATAGTATATTATACTACATGAGATTAGTCAATATGAGAATGACACATGTACAAATTAATTGTTTTTAAATTTATTTAAAAAAATAAAATAAATTATATTTATATTCAATAAAATATAAAAATTACATATGATTATCATGTCACTGTAGTATAATATACTCATGTAGTATCATAGAATGCCTGAAATATTTTACACTTTTTTGGATCAACACGCTGAAAAACATTATAGTTCCGTGACGGCTTTAATTGGTCACAAAAGACTCCGTGAAAATCTTTTACTTTCTTTTGCTTTGCTTGGCCATGTTACATGTATTCATGTCTCTAGTCGTGAATACACTCTTTCCCATGCTACTTCCTTATGTTTTGAATCAAGAATTTTAGCATATTGAAGTCCAGTTTTGCCGTTCTAGCCACGTGTATTTAATTTCTAACCCATTTTAATCTTCAAACAATGGTTCAGTCTTGTTGTGAGAAAAATTCTAGTAAACCCATTGATTCCATTCAAACAAGTACCTAACGTACGCATAAAATTTTACAATATTATTTTGGGAAAAAACACAAAAAAGAAATCTTGTATAAATAGCAGTCCATGTCCATGCCGCAGAGCAGCAAATTCATTGAACTCTTTGTAATTAACTTGCCCAGCTGCTTGTACCAAAAGAGAAAAGTTTGTTTTCATATATTATTATAGTGTCAAGAGTGAGTTTCGTTAACATGGAAAAGAAAAACTTGTTCATCCTTGTCACCATTCTGATGATGGTTTTCTTTGGTTCTGTACAACTTGGAGACACGAGGCCATTGCAGCGAGACGCAGAGCAGTGGCTGAACAACAAAAACGGCTTCGTTATATTGCAGTCCCTCCAACGAGGTCCTACGCCAATTCCAGGAAGTCCAAACCCATGTAATACTGTTTCTGGAAGAAGCAATGGACATTGCATCAATGAGATGAACATTGCCGGAAAAGCTATATATCCTCCCCCTCCGTTTCCTCTTGTTGCTGTGGATCTCGCCTGATTAATAATACTACTACATACTCATACTCATCACTGTTATGATTATCACCATCAACAGTTACAAAATCTCTTTCTTTTTTATTGCTTATTGCTTATTGGGCACAACCATATGAAGCAAATTAGTGTATGAATTTATTGCCATTGATATATATATATTCACGAGTCTCTCAAATATATGAGCATTTCGTGCTTGCTTTGTTGATATTTCATGTTAGATTAAACGCGAACTGGAATTAAATATTAACCCAAGCAACGTGACTGATGCAAAACGCACTGTGGATGTGGTCGTTGATCATAGCATGCAGTTTGGCGTGCAAAACAATAAACATAATAATGTGTCTGTTCCATGCATGTGTAAGTATTCAATTAATGAAATTAATTAAATGTATAAATATAGTTGTTTATGGGTGAAATAATTGAGAGAACATTACTATATTAGTAATTTTTGGGTGTGATTTCATTTTTGTGATCATGTATTATTGATAAATTCAGCCATACAAACACTGTTTGTCAAACGCGAACTTCTTTTGGCATAATTTCAAGCTGACTCAGAGGACTTGTACCAGCTTGTGGTCACTTTGAAATTAAACGTGCTTCCTGGCCTTATTTGTTTTCCAACACTTGATATGGATTAAATATGAAGGCAAGAAATTCATGTTAATTGCTGTAACAAAATTATAATAAGAAATTATATATTAATTATATAATATTCACGTTTTCCATTTCAAAAGCAAAACTCATACTTATCTTATAATATTTAAAAGGAATAGTCAATTGTTTTACAGTTCGCCATATGGCATTTCAACCATTAATACGAATTATGATTAATCACAATTAATGCAATGACAATTATAATTTGGTTTAAGTAATACGAAATTGACAAAAAAAATTAGATGAAGACATAGAGTTTATGCTTAGTCAATTTACTAAAATATACCTCCAATGATGGCCTGCAACTTTATTCCATCGTGTGGACAATTCCTAGAAAATGTGATATTAATGCAGTCAGATTATCATGGAGACAAGGCTGAGCCTTTAAAGCACTTCTGACCTGAAGAAGAAATGACTATATATGTGAGAGGAAGAAAGAAATGAAAGTAAGGCAACTTAAATGTATTGTAGCTACAACCATGATGGGTACACCAAATATACACACATTAACCCACAGGTTGTGGCTCAGTTGACAACGCAGGTTAAGTGTGTGGGAAGATCCAAAGATTCGATCCCCACGCAACACACTTTTGGGGAGGGGTGAGGAGCTTTAACTATGACTAATTAAACCCTAAGTAGAATTAGTCCCGTCCAAATAATAAGGTGGGGATACCTAGGTTCATACCAAAAATATATACATATATACATTATGTGGATGAGTGTAACGCAGACATAGTTGAAACAATACCCTCCTATGTATATTTTGGTGACCAACATAGTAACCAGACCATCTTGAAAAGCTTATAATCAAGTGAGCCCAACAACTCCCAAAGAGCATACTTGAAACAGAGAAAGAAATAATATAAAACAGGCTGATACGATCCAAGATGACGGAGAAGAGAGAACACCAAAGACCACCACAAATTCCGTTCCAACAAGTACTAGGGAAAACCTAATAAATACTACCACATAAAACTTATTTTCTAATCCGTACATGAAAGAGGTCAAAGAAAACCTTTCACTTCATAGAAAATACTTCTTACTAGGAGTTGCATTTATTGAAACTAATGAAATCTGGCTCTTGATACATACTACATTAAAGGAATGCTAACCCATTTTTTTGTAGCTGAAGGAATAAAGGAATGCTAACTTATTAAACCACTATTAAACAAAAATTGTTACCAGCAATATGGTCAACTCTTCATTTTCATGACAATATATGGCAGATACATCTAACAACTTTGGCAAGTCAAGCANATACTTCTTACTAGGAGTTACATTTATTGAAACTAATGAAATCTGGCTCTTGATACATACTGCATTAAAGGAATGCTAACCCATTTTTTTGTAGCTGAAGGAATAAAGGAATGCTAACTTATTAAACCACTATTAAACAAAAATTGTTACCAGCAATATGGTCAACTCTTCATTTTCATGACAATATATGGCAGATACATCTAACAACTTTGGCAAGTCAAGCAATTGCTTCTCCTGCAAAAGAACTACAGGCAGAATTAGTGAACAACAGCGAATCAGAAGCGACATAAAATATGAGGTCTAATTCTTGATACATACTACGTAGCAGTGAGTTATGAGTTGCTGTGATTATCTTAGATGAAGACATTGACAGCTCCAGCCTCAATCATATACCATAAGTAATTCCAGTATAGTATTATCTCAATTTCTATTAGTTTAATTCACTTTTCAATTTTTTTTATGAATTTATGATTGATACTTTTAATATATTGGACTTATAATTCAATAAGTGAAATACACAATTGGTATATTATATACTATAAATTTATAAAATTTATGCTTCTATGATCACATAAATTTTATCCCACATCTTGTTGCTTGGTTCCCCCGCCCCGCCACCCAGTGACCCGCACATCGGCGCAGGAATAATATTAGTTAATATAAATGTAAAATGTCACTTTATGACACATTAAAAAATAAATAAATGTCGCTTTATGGTTACTTTAACCAACCACATTATTAAGCTGAAAATATTTAGATTAAACAAGGTGATTTTTATAATTTTCTGGTTATATAACAATACAATAGTTCAAAATTTATTTTCTTATAAATTATTTAAAATTTTCATTACTAGATCACTTGTATTTTTTTTTTTTATTATTTAAACTGATCAATATAAGAAGTTTAATTATTATATTTAATATTCAACTCTTTTGCTCAATACATAATAATTTTTTGTGCCCATGGTAATACACATCCATTCAAGTAAATTCCATACTCTATGTTTAATGTGTACTGTATTTATCTTGTTCAATAAGAATTAAAGCCAGCAATATTCAAATTTTCTGTTCCTCCTTCTGGGTTGCGGGGATTCTTGGTTGCGGACAGTTTGGGTGTCTCTATGCCCAGACTTGTTCCAGTGTAGTTTTGTTTTTCTTGCTGGGCTTTGCCCCGTTGTCAACCAAAAAAAAAGCCAGCAATATTCAAATTTTGATTTAGGTGTTATAGATAAGTACTAGTTTGAACATAAAAGTTGAAGTATGGGTCCATATAATAATAATAAAAAAAAAGCACTAGCTGAGAGTTTCATTATATGCTTGAATTATTTTTTTTCTTGTAACGTGCTTTGGTTTTTTGGGCAAATTGACTTAAATAATACAAATTTGTAAATTATTTATGTAAAATGGGCAATTTCTAAACTATTTACCTAAAAATGACAATTTTGAATATTTTAATGTTTCACAAATAGAGAACCAATCACACTATTTTGTGATGTAACGTGCAAGAGAGAGAAATACTACACTACATGTCCTCAAATAATATGAGATAAAGACTGCAATTCACTTTTTCTAAAAAAAAGGGACACGCTAAAGAAGAGATAGAGTCTTTGGATTACGCTATCTCTTTTAGCGTGTTTTCTGTCACACTAAATAAAAAATAGTGTAACTCCATAGAATATATTATCTCTCCTTTAGCGTATTAATTGTTATTTGTTTGTTAAATATTAAAATAATTAAAATTATCATTTTTACATAAATAANAAATTACCATTTTTACATAAATAATTTAAAAAACACTCATTTTACGTAATTAATTTGTAAAACTATATTATTTAAGTCAATTTGCTAGTATTTTGGGCAAATTTACAAAAATAATGCAAGTAAAATAAATAAATACAAAAAAATGGTTATTGTTAAAATCATTTATCAAAATGGGTTACTTTTGAATATTTTATTCAAGGCTACCAGACAAAAGAGAACATGTTATTTTGCATTACAACGTTTTTTGAAATACAACGTTTTTCTAAAAAAAATGCTGAATTGTTATAGCGTTTTATAGAGGCAAATGTCATTAAAACGTTTCATTGAAGAAAATGCTAAAATGAAATAGGCTCAGTCAGACGCATAGGGAAATATGAAAACGTTGAAATGAATTTCAACTTTTCATCTTAAAAAATGCTAAAATGTTTCAGTGTTTTATGTAAAGAAATGCTGAAATATTTCAGCATTTTTTTTAAGTAAAATGCTTTTTCATTTTAGTATTTTTACTTGAAAGACGTAACACATTAAATGACCATAATAAGCTATTTTGTTGTAGCGTTTTTTTAATTAAAACGCTATAATGCAAAATAACATGTGCTCTTTTGTTTAATAACCTTAAATAAAATATTTAAAAGTTACCAAATTTGATAAATTATTTTAATATTAATTCTTTCTTATATTTATTTATTATTCTTACATTATTTTAGTAAATTTGTCATTATTTTGTCCTCATGTATAAAGAGTTCGAGATTGGTACTATAGTTACGTCCGCATGTGATAATGGTATCAAATACCTTCAACTTTTCAATAGCAGAAAAGAATAAATATATTTTTGCTTTCAAGCACGTGAAAAATTTATGTCTTAAATCTTATCCATTTGGTCATATTCTAATGTGAATCCTCAGCCACCCAAATAAAAAAGGAAAATGTTTCAGCTCTCAAAGGTTAAGTAAGGAAATATAGCTCTGCAACTTTACACGCATCTTTCTCTTCCAACTATTTCCTTCTCAAAATCAGCCATGGATGATCTAATAGAAGATCTTGTCCATGGTGGTGACCATAACAAAGACCATAACCCATTAACCATGTCTGATGAGCAGATCTTGGAGCAAATTATTTCAACCCATGTCCACAGTGACACTGAGTTTGATGTGGATTCTCTATTCATCCTTGTTGAGAACATCCTTAAACATTCAACTCAAATTACTGATAATGTCGTGCAGGTATCTATATATACACACCTCCACTCTCTGCAAATTTTCTCTTTCTATTTTTGTTTTGGGCCAGTCTTTTTCTCTGTTCCTCTAATTAATTACTTATGCCATTTTACAGGGAAGTCAGGGTAGCTTGGAGCACATTGATGACAAGTTTCCCCAAGCCAGCTTCTCCTCACCATTGTGTACTCTCAAGCAAATTGCTCACGAGGTCAGAAATTAATCATTTGTTTCTATCAAGTTAAATTGAAATTAGCACTCGTTTTGAGTTAATTTTGGAGTGTTAAACTTTGGAAAAGAAGTTGAAAATCAATTTACAGGAGTCAAATAAGTTGTTTCCTTAAGCTGATCCAAACAAGTAAAAAACTTTAAACAATATAGCATCAAATGAGTACTTATGAATATGTCAAAGATAAACTCATCTCCCATATTTCAATTTCACTTGGTTATGAATTGACATAAATATATGATGGTAGCAGATGTCCTGCAAGCCTCCGGGTGAAGAAATTGCCCACAAAACTACACTGTTTATCCTCCACAAATTATCAAGCTATCCATGGGATACAAAAGCGGTACTTACACTGGCGGCTTTTGCTCTGGAATATGGTGATTTCTGGCTGCTCTCTCAGCTTCAGCCAATAGACCCATTGGCCAAATCCATGGCCATTTTGATGCGAGTTCCAGTGCTCACGAAGCCGGAAACGGTGCGTAAACACCACCAAGCCATGGTTGAGGTCAACAATTTGATCAAAGCATGTTTGCAAGTGATTAAGGCCATCTTTGAGTTGGAGCAGCTTACCAAATATGACACAAAAGATATGCCTGCTTTGGCACCTGCCATTGAACAAATCCCAATTCATGTCTATTGGGCTATTATCACTATTGTAGCAGTTGTCACTCAAATTGATTGCCTCACTACTGAATCGTAAGTGTCTTGCTTAATTAACCCAAAAACTTAGATGACTTAATTATCTTGTTATTCGTAAAGGTGCTAAATATGAGTATATAGGGAGCATGGGCAGGAATTGACCCATTTTGGTCTCAAGATTTACATCATACTCAGCAAAATGAGGAAGCAGGTGTCACTGCTGTGGAAGCAAATAGGTAATTAGTCACATGAAACTTTGTTTTTCTATGTTTTCCCCAACCCAAATGAAAAGACTTTTCCTTTCCTTTCAATTAGCATTAGGAGGCCAAAAAAGATTGGTTTCTATATGATGTTGAGCATGGATTTAAATTATCAGAGGAGGCAGAATACAACAAGAGGCTCAGAGAAATCTTCCAAACTCCTACAGAAATTGTGGAGGTGTTTAAGATGTTGTTTTTCTGGAAGGACGCTCCACAGTCACCAATCTATGATGGTGCTACTAAAACACTGGTTAGTAACATCCTAGTTACACAAATTAATTAATTACAACATTGATTTGCTCTGTTTATATATGCATATTTCAACTATTTATGTTTAGATAGTGTAGTACTCCACGAGTACCTAAGAATTTCTCCTGTATTAGACAAGTAGGTAGATTGGTCCTAGATTTGGTAATTTGTTCTCCAAACAGGTTGACATTGATGTCCTAAGAGAGAAGAGCGTCTTCTTCTTTGTTTCGACCCTAGACATCACTGAAGAAGAGATCAACATTCTCAAGCCAATTCATGAAACAACAAAGATGGCAAACCACTATAAGATTGTGTGGGTTCCCTTTGTAGAAGAATGGGACGAGGATTTTGAAAACAAGTTTGAGATTCTGAAATCTATGATGCCTTGGTACGTGGTGCATCACTTTGGAACCATAAAAGGGTTCAAGTTCATTAAGGAGGAATGGCATTTCAAGGAGCAGCCTATGGTTGTGCACGTGAACCCTCAAGGAAAGGTGTTGCACCAAAATGCATTCCACATGATTCAGGTCTTTGGATTAGACGCATTCCCTTTCACTTCGTCCATTGAAGAATCACTTACCCAAGAAGCAAGTTGGGTTGGCCCCCTGGCTAGAGACATTAGCCCAAAGATTAACAGCTGGGTAAGCATTATTTACTTATTCTCAAACGCATAAGTCAATTACCCCACACACGTCTATAGACTATAGATGAGTCGTTTTACATGCACAAACAAAATCCACACCATATACAACCTACATATCTGGTAGAATTTGAGTTTAAAAGAAAAAGTCTAAGTGAGACTGTCTAAACTTATATTTAGTTTGTCACAAAAGAATTTGTGTACATATCATTTTTTTATATAGAAGATACATTTTTATGTTATTACTTAAAAGAATTTGTGATTGAACTAGCGTTAAAGTAAGTTTTTTGTGCTAAGGGTTTAGAGTTTAGGGTTTAGGAGACACAAGTGAGCTACTCTTGTAGTATAATAGCTCATTGAAATAAACTTAGCTAGCTAAGATGATTGAGTTTGTTTGTGACACAGATGAAGGAGGAAAAGTATATCTTCTTTTATGGAGGCAAAGACAAAGAGTGGATCCAAGAGTTCACTAGGTATGCGAGTGCCCTTGCAAATGATGCCACCATAAAGGAGGCCAACATTTCAATTGAGCTGTTTTGCGTGGAGAACGAGCACAAAAACATCATTAGCCGTTTTTGGAGTGGAATAGAGAGCTTTTTAGCGACCGAGATGCATAAGGCAACCAACACTATAACTCAAGAGGTCCAAAAGATGCTTTCCTACAAGAACGAAAGTGGATGGACACTTCTTAGCAAAGGGCCTACTGTGGTGCTCACTGGTCATGGTACAACAATTTTGAAGACTTTGGTGGAATTTGATAAATGGAAGGAGATTGTGATCAACAAGGGTTTTGAGATCTCTTTCAAAGAACACCATGAGAAGATTGTTCGCAGAAATCACCAGTGCACCCACCTCGAAATCCGTAACCTTGCTGGGAAGAACTTGCAGTTAGAAAATAGTAATGACAGAGAAAAGATTGATGATAAATATGTGCTTAAAAAATGCAGTATTTGCAGGGTCCTTAAGTCGATAGTTACCCCCTGTAATTGCTGCAGGGTTAAAGCAAATAGCCCCTAGGATTTATCTAAGTACCTAAAGATTTATAGAGTAATTTTAGTAATCTCTCCTCAAGAACACTTTTAAACTATTGGAGAAATAAAGGAATATAAAGGAGAAGGAAAATCATTATGTTTCTGATTTTATAATAATTAAACCGAATCGTTGTGACTGAAATGAAAGGATGTATTTGTATGTTCTTTTAATTTGAACAGACAGGTAAATCTATAAGTACTTGATAGACTTCTCCCATGCTACTGAAAAGTGTTCTTTTTGTGGTTGTCGTATTTCACATGGCGATGCCCTCTTCTCTTTGTTTTGCATCCTTACTTTCTTTTATCTCGCTTTTGTTTTTTTGTTTATTTTGGGTGGGGTGTGACATCGTTGATGGCAAGCTTCTACACTCAACCAGTGCTTGCTACGTACTGGCACAATCTAAGCTTAAAAAAAGAAAGTAAGTTTCAACTTACTCTAATTAAATTTAGGTTTAAATGTACTGTAGGTTCTTATAGTTTGAACGAATTTTGAATCAGGTCTTTATAGTTTTTTCTTTTTTCCTCTTTTAGGGTTTTTATAGTTTGAAATTTTTTTTAATTGAATCTCTATTGTCACTCCTCGATTATAACTCCATCAGTTTAGTACTGACATAACAAAAGACTTGTTTATGTGACAATAAAAGAATTTGACATAGCGCCAAAGTGGCACAAAAATCATCATCTCATCCAATTTTGGCTTAAAAAAATTGCATAAAAAAATTGATTATATGACAATTTTTGTGTCATTTTGGTGCCATGTCAGCTTATTTTATTGTTACATAGACAAATTGTTTGTCATGTCAATACTAAACTGACAGAGTTGTAATTGTGGGTGATGGAAATGACCCAATTAAAAAAATTTCAAACTATAAAGATCCTAAAAGAGTAAAAAAAAATTATAGGAACTTGATTCAAAATTCATCTAAACTATAGGACCTGCAATACATTTTAACCTTAAATTTATATTGTACTACAAGTATGCATTGATGAGTTAAGTGGTGCATTAAGTAGTATTGTTCACCAAGTAAAATTAAAATAGGTGTAGAAGTTTAAGGACTTCACACTACTTTTTTCAATTTGGATCACTCATAATACCTCAATGCAAATTAAACAATATAATATATATATATATATACTCAAAAAAGTTTTAAAAGCACTATTAGAGATGGTATAGTAAGGAAGAGTTTGAATAATTTATATAATTCTATTAAAAAAAAACATTTTCATAATGAAATGTTTGTTTAAGAGTTGATTTTGTTAGTCAATAAGAAGTTCATTTTAAGAGTTCATTTTCATAATTCTATACTGCAAGATAAGAAGTCAATAAGCAGAGCAAACATATTAGTACAAGATTATCCCAAAAAAAAAAAAATTCATTACACAGAGTCGATATAAAATATGCACCCTTAAGATTGTCCAAAGAATACCTTAATTTTAATGCAAGATAACTAAGCCAATAGTGCTCTTACAGTTGAACAAAAAACAAAATGGGAAAAAAACCGTTCAAGGTATATATGATAAGACCGTGAGTTATTACCATATGTGCAGTGCTAAGTGGTATTCATATAGAACGACTCATATTATTATATTATTAAAAATTAAAAATTAAAAATTAAAAATCCTAGGAAAGATCCGAAAACCATGATTAGGATTAAGACCTGTTAGTTCTTTCCCTACCTACCATCGGTATTCATATCACAAACCATGACTAGGATTAAGACCCGTTGCTTCTTCCGCTACCTACCATCAGTATTCATATTAGTAATCTCAATAAGTTTATGCTATCTAGCTTCTCTTAAACTTTACATATTGTATGAACGCTTGAGTGGTTTCAAATTTCAATGGCTTATTGCTGCTTATTTGGAATTGCTTCTTGGCACCTTATAATTATGAAAGTTTCTTAGATATTTTGTTGTATGTTATACTACATAAGAATAGTCAATGTATGAATGACATATATACAAATTAACTATTTTTAAGTTTTTTTGAGAAAATAATATAAATTAATTTTATATCAAATAAAATATAAAAATTACGTATATTTATCATGTCAGTGTAATATCACATATGCATGTAGTATTATAGAATCCTCATATAATTATTTGTTCAAAAAAAATTATTCTCCTTATTTTTTTAGATTTTTTTTATTGTTTAAGCCATAAATTTACGGGGAAAAAAAGGATTACTTAGTCCAACCATGCAAAGAAAAAAAGTTAGTTAGACTTTGTCATAAAAAAAAAAAAGTTAGTTAGACTTTTTTTATATTAAAAAAAGCAGAAATTTTAATTCCCTCTTTCAAACATCTTCTTTGCAATACTCGTAAAATATTTTCAGTAAATTATCATACCAAACATCACGTGGAGAAAAGGACAAAGTTTGTAAGAAGTCTTTGTTTAATTTTAATTTTATCAAAATATTTTAAGTAAATTATCATACCAACCAAACATTTTAAGTAAATTATCATACCAACCAAACATCAAGTGGTGATTGGTCTCTAGATTTCAAACCTGTGTCATTAATGACAGTGGACTATATGTCATGATTGTTTTAAAACATTATTTTACTCATTCAGCGGCCTTGAGTTGCTAACTTCTGATTCGTGCTCCATTAGAGGCCAATTAGCTAGTTGCATTAAAGAAAAAAAAAATTAACCACTAACTAACTAATTAATTGTTATGACATAATCAATATCAAGATGAAATCACGCTTTATGATTTGTTAGATATAAAATTATTTATGAATTTTCACTTAATAACTTAAATTTTTAGATTAAATCGATTTTTAACATAATATTAAAACTTTTTTAACCAAATAATTTTTTAACAAGTATTAAGCTTAAAATTTTTAGAATCAAACAAGGTGGTTTTCCTTCAAAGCTGAATTAAAGAAGGCAATTGGGGTTTCAATAATGTGATGCTAAGTATGCCACTGCCATGTTGCTTGGAATCATTTTCTTAGAGGAGATTATTAGATTATAAGTCCCTATTATGGAATTATTGTAAGTTTTAAGATTGCCAAAGTGTCATGTTTCTTGGAATGATTTTATGAGGAGACTATTAGAATATAGTCTATGATATGGTTCTATTATAAGTTTTAATTAAGATTAATCATGGACAAGAAGACAAACTATTTTCTATTATGATACATAAAAAAGTTACATTTTATAATCTTCCTTAAGTATCATGTGTAGCAAAATATACAATAATTAATTTCTTATTAAACTCTTATGGTCAATACTGAATAATTTTTCGTGGCCATATGGTAATACTCATCCATTTAAGAGTAAAATACATTTTTTATCATTAAATTATTTCTCAAATGTTACTTTAATTAGTCATTGATTTATTTTTTGTGTTACTTTAATTTTTAAATAATTATATTGCCCATCAAATTACTCATCTATAGCATCAAAAATAATTATTTAAATGACTAATTTAGAAGACAGAGTGATTATTTGAGGACTAAAATGACACAAAAAATAAATCAAAAACTAAAATGACATTTGATAAATAAATCAAGGATAAAAAATATATTTAACTCTTTAATTAAATTCTATAATTTGTATTTCATGTACACGTGTGCTTATCCTGTACTGCTTTATGGTTCAATAAGAATTAAAGCCAGAAATATTCAAATTTAGTATTAGGTGTCATAGAGAATCACTAAGTATAAACAGAATTTAAAATATCATTCCAATTGGATTAGGTGTTAAAAGAGAATTATTAAGAATTGATGTTCAACTTTAACGAATTGATAGTTAGAAGTATCCTTACACACCAACATGCATGTGATCATTGATATTTGATACTTCCACCTCAATGATGCTTGACTTTTTTGCTTTAAAGCATGTGAAAAATTGGTGAGTCGCTATCCACTCTGTCTTTCTAATGTGAAAGGAAAACGTTGCAACTCTCAAAGGTTATAAATAGGCCAATGTAGCTCTTCAACTCCACGCAACACAGCTATCTTTCTCTTCCAACTATTTCCTTCTCAAAAAAATCACCCATGGAAGGTCTAATCAAAGCTCTTATCCAACATGGTGACGATGACAAAGAGCATAACCCATTAACCATGTCTAATGAACAGATCTTGGAGCAAATTGTTTCTACCCATGTCCACAGTGACACCAAGTTTGATGTCGACTCTCTTTTCATCCTTGTTGAGAACATACTTAAGCGTTCAACCCAAATCGTTGACGATGTTGTGCAGGTATATATACATACACCTCCACACTTGCCTATTTTCTCTTCCTACTTTTTTTAGGTCAATCTTTTTTCATATGGTTTTCTAAGTACTTATAGCATTTTACAGGGAAATCATACTAGCATAGAGCACATTGATGACAAGTTTCCCCCAGCCAGCTTCTCCTCACCATTGTGTACTTTGAAGCAAATTGCTCACGAGGTCATTGATCAATCTTTTATTTTTATCAAGTTAAAAGATTTACTTTTGATCCACCAATGATATAGAAAAGTATACAATTATTGTACCATGTATTGTCATATATGAAAAAGAAAAAAGAAATTTATCAAAGTCATTTACTATAAGTAAAACCTATGTTGCTTTGGTGATTTGACACTTTTCATAGCTTGATTTATTGATGGTGGTAGATGTCCTGTAAGCCTCCGGGTGAGGAAATTGCCCATAAAACCACACTGTTCATCCTCCACAAGTTATCAAGCTATTCATGGGATGCAAAAGCGGTACTTACACTGGCGGCTTTTGCTTTGGAATATGGGGATTTTTGGCTGCTCTCCCAACTTCAGCCAACAGATCCATTGGCCAAATCCGTGGCCATTTTGAAGCGTGTTCCTGTGCTCACGAAGCCAGAAGCAGTGCGAAAACAGCGCCAAACCATCACTGAGGTCAACAATTTGATCAAAGCAAGTTTGCAAGTGATTGAGGCTATCTTTGAGTTGGAAAGGCTTACTAAATATGACACAAAGGATGTGCCCGCTTTGGCACCTGCCATTGAACAAATCCCAATTGATGTCTACTGGGCTATTATCACTATTGTAGCAATTGTTACTCAAATTGATTGCCTCACTGCTGAACCGTAAGTTCTTGCTTAACACAAAAATTTAGATCAAGTTATTAATTAGTAGCTAAAAAAGACATTACATGCTCCAATTTCAGGGAGAATAGGCAGGAATTGTCCCATTTTAGCCAAAGAATTAACATAATACTCAGCAAATTGAGGAAGCAGGTGTCACTTTGCTGGCAGCAGATAGGTAATTAGTCAAATGAAACATTCTTTTTCTATTGTTTTCCCCAACCCCTAATGAGGAAAAAAAAAACGATTCCTTTTCTTTTAATTAGCATAAAGAGGCCAAAAAGAATTTCTTTTCTTTTTTTTAATGATGCTGAGAAAGATTTAAATTCTCAGAAGAGGCAGAATACTATAAGAAGGTCAAGAAAGTCTTCCAAACTCCTACAGAAATTGTGCAAGTGTTTAAGGTGCTGTTTTTTTGGAAGGACGCTCCCCAGACACCAATCTATGATGGCGCTACTAAAACCCTGGTTTGTACCATTCTACTTACTTTCTTACACTAGAGTAGGTAATGTTGGTCCTTGATTTTGATTAATTTGTTCCCTAAACAGGTTGAGATTGATATGCTAAAAAAGAAGAGTGTGTTCTTGTTCATTTCAACCCTAGACATCACCGAAGAAGAGATTAACATTCTCAAACCAATTCATGAAACAGAGAAGGCGGCCAACCAATATAAGATTGTGTGGGTTCCCATTGTAGAGGAATGGAACAAGGATCTGAAAAAGAAGTTTGAGATTCTGAAATCTAAGATGCCTTGGTACGTGGTGCATCACTTTGGAATCATAAAAGGCTTCAAGTTCATTAAGGAGGAATGGCAATTCAAGAAGAAATCCATGGTTGTGCACGTGAACCCTCAAGGGAAGGTGTTGCACCAAAATGCATTCCACATGATCCAGGTTTGGGGATTGAACGCATTCCCTTTCACTTTGTCCATTGAAGAATCACTTACCCAAGAAGCCAGTTGGGTTGGCCCCCTGGTGAGAGACATCAACCCAAAGATCAACAATTGGGTGAGCATTATTTGCATATTCTCAAGTGCAAGAGTCATTACCCCACACACACACGTCTATTTATGAGTCGTGATAAATTATATCACAAACACAAAACATAAACAATCTACATATGTGACAAAATATGAGTTTAAGAAAATAAGTTTAAGTGAAACTGCTAAACTTAGATTCTGCCAATTGTGTATAGCTTGTCACAAAAAACAAAATTTGTGTGAACTTTATTATGTTATTACTTAACAAATTTTGTGATTGAACTAGTATTGAAGTAAGTCCCTAATTAAGTAGGAATTAGGGGTGACAAGTGGTCTACTCTTGTAGTATAATAGCTCAATTGCAATGTAGAAAAAAACATTCAAGTAAACTAATTAACTAAGATGATTGAGTTTCTTTGTGACACAGATCAAGGAGGAAAAGCATATCTTCTTTTATGGAGGCAAAGATAAAGAGTGGATCCAACAGTTCACTAAGTATGCAATTGCCCTTGCAAATGATGCCACCATAAAGCAGGCCAACATTTCAATTGAGCTGTTTTGTGTGGAGAATGAGCATAAAAATATCATTAGCCGCTTCTGGAGTGCAATAGAGAGCTTGTTTGTGACCAAGATGCATAAGACAACCAACACCGTGAGTCAAGAGGTGCAAAGGATGCTTTCCTATAAGAACGAAAGTGGATGGGCACTTCTTAGCAAAGGGTCAACTGTGTTAGTCTCTGGTCATGGTACAACAATTTTGAAGACTTTGGTGGAATTTGAGAAATGGAAGGAGATTGTGATCAAGAAGGGTTTTGAGATCTCTTTCAGAGAACACCACGAGAAGATTGTTCGCACCACTCACCGCTGCTCCGACCTCGAAATCCATAACGTTGCTGGGAAGATCCCAGACAGCATCAAATGCCCAGAGTGTCACCGTGTAATGGAGGTGTTCATCAGCTATAAGTGCTGCCACAACGAAGCTCCTGCTAATAATGCCTAATGTCATGTACTCATGTGGTGGCTAGTTACTACATATATGCCTGTGTGGTCGTTGAGTAATGTATGCTCAAATATGGTGTGTCCGTAAGATATTTGAGACTAAGAATAAACACTATTTGTTTGTCCTTCTCATTTAATGCTATATACTACCTAGACTACATTGTATTCGCGTTGTATAAGAATAAATTAAGGAGTAAAACCCCTATTTGGTCCTCGAAAGATAGGTTCGGTGACAGTTTAGTCCTCCAAAGATTTTTACCGACACTTTAGTCCTTGGAAGATTGTTCCGTCAGCCATTTTTGTCCTCCGCTTATGTCCGTTAATTGGACTTAACAGAAAAGGCCACGTGGCACGTTAAGTGCTGACGTGGCCGTTAAATGCTGACGTGGCACCTTAAAAAAAAATTTAAAAAAATTCTCTCTCTCATCTCTCATTTCTCATCTCTCATCTCTTATCTCTCTCTCTCTCCCTCTCATCTCTCTCTTTCTCCGGCAATATCTTTCTCTCTCTGCCATCTCTCTCTCTCTCTTAATTTGGGCTGGCTGAATCTCCCTCTCTTCCCCTCCTCTCTCATTTCTCTCTCTTTCTCTTCCCCTCCTCTCTGGTGCAACACAGAACTCTGTAACTGAATGAGAAGAAACATGTCTGCCTTTGCCAAATAATGAATGACTGTTACACATATTATATATAAAGACTCAAGAAAAATTGTTTTTCCTCTGTAAGATTTTCCTCAGACCCATTATAAATAATGTCCAAGTCAAAGTTTCAATTAGTTAATTGTGCACTAAAACGTGTAAAAGACTCATAGCTCATGTTTTCCTGCACAAACACAACACAACACGTATTTCTTAGTTCTTACCTAACACAGAACGAGAATAGCGTGATTCCATTATCTCTATTTCTCTTTCTCTCTTCATCTCTTGTTCATATTTTTTAGCAATGATATATACGTAACTATTATTCATACTACAACTTCTTTTTATCCAACTCAAATTTTGCTATACATGAGAGTTTTACACAGCTTATAATAAATGTTTGTGGAAATATCATTTTTCCATAATTGAGTCCCTAAACTAATAAAACATGAACATCTGAATTTTGGGATCAAAAAGAAAAAAGGAGAAGATGATGATGATGAAGACTACTGAATGAAAGTACCTCAGGAGTGCTACGAGGATAGTGAATTGACCCAAAGAAGAGTATCTTATGTTGGCCATTGATGATTAATGATCTTCCGTCATAGGTGACATTGCCTCCGTGAACGGTGGCCAAAGCCACCGTGAAAAGCAATGCAAGCGAGCACCACCACCAACCCATCACCACCTTCGCCGGAAGCATCATTTTTACAACTTCTAAAGCCTCTCAATAACTGGGCACAACTCTATATATTCTTCTCTGTGCCTCTCACACACATTCAAGAAGAGGGTGCCATGGTTATAGTGTATGAGTTTATGTGGTAATCTGCCATAGACAACTTCGAATGGCATCATTTTAGTTGCCTCATGGTAGTTGGTGTTATACCAATATTCAGCCCAAGTGAAGTAATGCTCCCATTGCTTTGGATATTGTGAGGCACATGTTGGAGACAGTTTGCATGAAGCCATGCATGCAACTCGGGACACACGTGACTCAGTCCAGGACTGAGTCAACTCGGGGCATAGGTTCTTTGCTGGTTCAACTCAGGGCACAGGTTCTTTACTAGTTTTTTGCTTTTTATTTTTTTGATACNTTTCTATCAGCTCCTTTGTGCACGATGGCCACGTTTAACATACAAGTGCTCAGTCAACTAGTTGTTGGAGAAAGTTTGGGAGTTTGTTTTCCATTTATGTTGCTTAACATGTTTGTTTACTTAGTCAATTCAGAGAAATTCAGTAAAAGAGAGATGGCAGAGAGAGAGATGAGCGTGAGAGAGAGATGACAGAGAGAGAAAGAGATTGGTGGAGAGAGAGATTGAGGAAGAGAAAGATGAGAGAGAGAGAGAGAGATGAGTGAGAATTTTTTTTAAATTTTTTTAAGGTGCCACGTCAGCATTTAACGGCTACGTCAGCACTTAACGTGCCACGTGGCCTTTTCTGTTAAGTCCAATTAATGGACATAAACGGAGGACGAAAATGGCTGACGGAACAATCTTACAAGGACTAAAGTGTCGGTAAAAATCTTTGGAGGACTAAACTGTCACCGAACCTATCTTTCGAGGACCAAACAAGGGTTTTACTCTTTTCGTAATTACGATCTACAGGATATCTAAATGGCTTTACAATACAATATTTTTTATTAATTTCATATTTATTTAATTTTAAATAATTCAAGAGTGTAAAATTACTTAATTAGGCCTGTAACCCTATTTGAAACCCTCCAACAATAAGTAGTGCAATCATTGTAGGCTAAATTATCTACTAATAAAATGATTTTTGTATGTGCTCCTCTAAATTATTCGTAGTCTGCATTTCTTGGGATTGCATTTTATTGTAGGTCTATGTTGTTACTTCATACATATATGAATATCTAGGTGGTGATGCTACTCCAACATATGTTTAGGTCAAGTTATGCAGTGTATAGATCATACTGGCATTACTTATTTATTGATCTTTGACCTTGATGCTTTGGAATTTCTATGTAGATTTGTAGGATATGCATTATATAGTTGATATGAAAAAAAAAAAAGACCTCTGCGTATAAGAACAAGTATGAATACTTTGATGTATTCAGAATGGTTCATAATAATTTTGTAAGCGACAACAGTTTATGTTTCTAAAATGGTATAATTTGTATAAGCCTCTAAGATCTTTACTTGATGAATTTGGTGGGTTTATGTTTGCATATATATGTGCATCATGTTCTTTTTTCCTTTTAATTTACTAAATTCTAATAAGTCTAATTCAACAACAATAGTAGACAACAACAATAGGAGATGATCCCTTGAGAGTCTAGATATAGGGGTGATATCCTCTTAGGAAAGGAGGGTGTGATCATTTACTTTGTAAAGGCTTGCAAGTTCCCGGGAAATCTTACTAAGATAATGGATAGCTCAAGGGTGGCTTGAGCAAGAGGACATAGGCTTGGATTGAAGCCAAACCTCTATAAACTTTGTGATTGATCTTCTCTTCCTATTTCGATATCTTTATTTGTTCATCTCTTGAGCTTTTGAAAAGATTTTTTAAATCACCAAATTCACCCCCTCTTAGGTGCTTGCATTGAATAACACCTATTACATTCTAGTAATTTTCTCATTGCAATAGAAGAAATAGATTGTTGATAATATTCCCTAGCATCGTATGGGATGATTTTAGGAGGAAAATTACTCCTTGCAATAGAAGAAGTAATCAACATGTCTCTCAAAAAACAAAAAATGAACATATTGAAGGCGCAAAATAATGTCAAGTAATTAAGGTGGGACATGCATTATAACAATTTTATTATTATTAGATGTCTTATTTTAAGATAAGCAAATGGAACAAGTTAGTTTTGTACAGTTGATGATTGGGGTGGGATGATAATGGAAAACAAATTTAGTCGTCTATCCACCCATGAAAGGTTTTGGGATAAAAAAGAATACATTATAGAGTTTTGGGTTGCACTAAATTTAGACCGTAAACTATCTACTTACAGAGACTCTAATAGGACTATCGGGATACTGAATATCCATTACTCAATCAAATAAGTAAAAGATGAAAATTTTCAAATTTGATACAAAATTTATTTGCACTAGAATTTGATTATTGTAATTTTTTTTTTACTATTAGAGTCTATACAACAAGGGTAGCCTATTCAGTATGTGACATGTAATACCCCAAATTCTTACATAGTTTGTGATACACAAAATTAAATTATTGCTCTTGAGGCACCTACGGGCCAATCAAAGGAGTCAAGTATAATTCTTTTTTCTT
>QAOA01004617.1:208861-226098 GCA_003255065.1 Cercis canadensis
TAACTTCTTATAGTTGATTTTGATCATTATTCACCTCCTTCACACTTTTTCATCAACTTGGATAAGGCAAGGCAGCACCTATTGGGAGAAATTGAAGCTTGAACCTAAGGGTTTGTATAGATTTTTGAAAGTTGAAGGGCTATCCACTTTGATTCTTGATACTAGAAGGCTTCAATTGGGTAATGGCTTTCTTCCATTTCTTAATTCCTTGAACTCGTATATAATTTTGCAGCTACATTTTTTGGTGCTTAGAAGCTTGATTATGCATGTTTCTAGTTGAAATTAGCTTCTTGGATGATTATAATATGACCTTAAAGCATGTTCACATGTATTTTTATTGATTTGGAATGACTTTAAGGCTCTTTTTACAAGTGATTTTGAATATTGATTGTGCCTTTAAGGTGTTTGATAAAATGCATGTGTGATGTTATGCTTGAATTTGACTTTGCTTCTAATGTGTTATGTCTTTTATTTAGCTATTGAGATTATGACATGAATTGAGTGCCTTAGATTCATTATTTGAGTATGTATTGCATCATGATTTATTCATACTTTGCATTGGAGCATAATTTCTAAATTCTGCCCAGCATTGACCTTTGTGTGATGTTTCATACATAACTCAAGATATACACAACATTTTCATGAGATTTTACTTTTGTTAGAACCCTAAGATGCATGTCTTCAATGTATATTTGTTTCAAATTTTTTGCAAGTGTAGTTTACTGCCAGTTCAAGCTTGAACATAGCTGTTTAATGTTACACTGACACTTATGCCCTATCCCTGGTAGTGTTCGGTGTTTCATTTGTTTCTGAAGTTGTACAGATCCATTTTACGTGGTTCTCATCTCATTAGAACCATAAGATGTGCAGCTTCAATTTTTGAAATTTTTAGATTTTTTGCATGTGTATTTTACTGTCAGTTCGAGTTTGAACATAGCTGCATAATGTTACATTGACACTTATGCCCTATCCCTAGCAGTGTTCAGTGTTTCATTTTTTTTTGAAGTTGTACAACTCCATTTTACATGGTTCTTATCTCATTAGAACAGTAAGATGTGTAGCTTCAATGAGTGAATTTTTTAGATTTTTTCATGTATAGTTTACTACCAGTTTGAGTTTGAATTTAGCTGCTCAAGGTTGCACTGACACTGATGCCTTATCTTTGGCAATGTTCAGTCTTTCATTTTTAGTTTGAATTTAGCTGCTCAATATTACATTGACATTGATGCTTTATCTCTGGCAGTATTTAGTATTTCATTTTTTTTTAAGTTGTATAAATTCAAATTAAGTAATTTTAATTTTATTAAAACCGTAGGACACATGACTTTAATATATATAATTTTTAGAATTTTTGCATGTCTAGTTCACTCTAAGTTTTGGTTCTAGTTCACTCTCAGTTTTGTCTCTTAAGAACCATAAGTCTTTCAGTCTTGCCTACTTTATGTTTTGTATATATGAGCATACTCGGACATAATTCATGGTAAGTATAAGTACAAGCAAATCAGAATGCCTAACCAGAATATATCCAGATGCAAGCGTGGAGTCAGAACGTTGTTTTATTTATTTCTTTTTTTATTTTTGGATGTAATTTAAATTTTTTCAGTACTTAGATTTTGAGACAAATTTTGTAATATTTAAAGTCATGCATTTGCATTGCATGTAAAAATATACCTGTGTCGCGTAGTATCCGCATGTCCCTTCACTTATCATGGGAGGATATGGTGAGTTAGTCCTATATGTGATGTCTTTTTTTATCCGATCTAGGTGAATGTAGCGCTACTCTAGACGGTCGCTTCATGCAATGAAGGGGTGGAAGGATTTAGGTCTCGGTAAATAATTCATGCATTGCACGTTTAAATTCTGGGTTCTTATTTTTGTCAGATATTCTTAGAATCAATTTATTATTCTGGGGTAAATAAAATATACATTTTTGGCCATATTCTATTCGCACAACTAATTTAGGGTAATCGTCTTTAGACGGATGCTGTGGGGTGCCTAACACCTTCTCCACGCATAAACAAACTCCCGAACCCTCTCTAGNCCTCTCTGGTTAGCAGACCGATGCTTTTTTATTACTTAATAAATAAAAAAGGGTTTTCCAATTGTTCCTTATTTTCTTAATACGATTGGTGGCGACTCTAGAGTTTTCATTTCGAAAACTTAAATCTCTTTTTATTTCGCCATCCGCGTCGTAGCGATCTTCGGGTACGTTGTGACAATCACAGTGAACGAAACCCTTACGGTGAATGCAAGAAAGGCCTTGCAGAAGCATGCATGTGTAGGCTTTAACTTGACTTTCAAGAAATCTCCCTTTCTTGATCAAGTCTGCAAGAGTACCATCATAAGGGGCATACTTTAAGAAAAGAATATGGAAATAAACACCCTACTTTACAGTAATCTGACTCCCAAAACACTGTATAATCTAAGGACAATTGCAAAAAAAGTTAAGGATATTTTCCTTCTTTATTAAAGAAACTGTGCAAGATAGCAATGAAGTGGTCTTCACAGCCAAAGTATCACCATAGCCTGTTTGTGGAGCAGCAAAAACTGCTCGAAACACAGTGGCATAGGATCATTTTCTTAATATCCTTCTTTTCACTAAAAGCATGGTTATGGATATGTTACGTTTAAATGGCAAAGTTATGACTATGTTATGGTTAAGTGGCAAGGTTACATACTGCAGCCTAGCATAAATCAACTTTGTTCAATCTCGCCAATGGCTACTGATTCGGGTGACATGTAAAATGTAATCCCTATAAACCTAACCCTCCAAAAACGTGTGTTGAAGTTCAACTTATCTTCTATAGTCTTGGACAATCAAAAGTTGGCAATCTTGAGTTGATAAGTTTCAGTTTCAGTCCCATCATGGTGTTGAGATGAAGGAGGAAAGACAATAACATTCTTGGGTTTAAGATCACAAATAATGAAATCGTTGCAGTGAATGCAAGAAAGGCTCTGCAGAAGCATGCATGTGTAGGCTTTAACTTGGCTCTCAATAAATCTCCCTTTCTTGATCAGGTCTGTAAGAGTACTATAAGAGGCATACACCAAGAAAAGATTATGGACATAAACACTATGCTCTACCGTAATCTGACTCCCAAAACACTGGACAATCTCAGCATAATTGCAGAAAGAGTTAAGGATATTTTCCCCTTTTAGTAATGAAATTGCGCAAGATAGGAATGAAGTGGTCTTCACAGTCAAAGTAACACCATAGCCTCTCTGTAGAGCAGCAGAAACTACCTAAAACACAGTGGCATAGAATCCTTTTCCTAATATCCTTTCATTCACTAAAAGCATGGTTATTGATTTGTTATAGTTAAATGGCAAGGTTATATACTACAACCTAGCATAAATCAACTTGTTTCAATCTCGCCAATGGCTACTGATTCGGGTGACATGTAAAACGGAGTCCTTCTAAACCTATACCTCCAAAAACGGGCGTCAAAGTTCAACTTCTCTTCTATAGTCTTAGACAATCAAAGTTGGCAATCTTGAGCTGATAAGTTCCAGTTTCAATCCCATCATGGTGTTGAGATGAATGAGTAAAGACAAGAACATTTTCGAGTTTAAGATCACATTGAACGAAACCCTTGCAGTGAATGCAAGAAAGGCCTTACAAAATCATGTGTGTGTAGGCTTTAACTTGGCTCTAAAGAAATCTCCATTTCTTGATCAGGTCTATAAGAGTACCATAAGGGGCATACTCCAAGAAAAGATTATGGACATAAACACCATGCTCTACCGTAATATTACTCCTAAAACACTGGACAATGTCAGTCCAATTGCAGAAATAGGTAAGGATATTTTCCTCTTTTAGTAATGAAACTGCGCAAGATAAGAATGAAATGGTCTTTACACTTGCCCATTTTGGCCCGGAAAAAAGAAGGGATGGGTTCCCATTTTGATGGCCCCAATAAAAACGGGTCTATTTGGCCTGGCCCGTTTTGGCCCATGGCCCATTCGATTTTGGGCCGAGCTGGCATTTTTTTTTTTCAAAAACTACCAAATTATATTAGTATGTGTTTTCTAACTTTAAACTTTAAAGTATAATGTACTATTATAATTTTTTTAGTTACTTAGACATTTTTATTTTAAATTTACACTTACATTCATTTTTTTAATATATTTTTTGATTCTTTGTTTTAATTTTTTTTATTACTTTATACATATTTTATTTTGTTTAATTAAATTTATTAATAATTTAACTAAAATTACCAAAGAAAAAACTTAAACTTTTGTTAGATTTTAATGTAATTACAAATAAAAAAATTGACAAAAAAATGTGGGCCTGCCCGTTTTGGCCCGCAACCTGAGGAGGGTTAGCCTGGGCCAGCAAATTGCTAACTCGAATAAAAATGAGTTAGGCCGACATGTTTCCCACCTTTTAACATAGCCTTTCTGTGTAGTAGCAAAAACTGTCTGAAACACAGTGGCATAGGATCATTTTCCTAATATCATTCTCTTCACTAAAAGCATGGTTATGGCTTTGTTACGGTTAAATGGCAAGGTTATGATTATGTTACGATTAAATGACGAGGTTATATATTGCAGCCTAGCATAAATCAACTCGGTTCAATCTCACCAATGGCTACTGATTTGGGTGACATGTAAAACAGAGTCCCTCTAAACCTATACCTCTAAAAATGGGCGTAGAAATTCAACTTCTCTTCTATAGTATTCGACAGTCCAAAGTCAGCAATCTTGAGCTCATAAGTTCCAGTTTCAGTCCTATCATGCTGTTGAGATGAATGAGGAAAGACAAGTTCATTCTCGGGTTTAAGATCACAATGAACTAAACCCTTGTGGAGAATCCAAGAAAGGCCTTGCAGAAGCATGCGTGTGTAGACTTTAACTTGGCTTTCAAGAAATCTCCATTTCTTCATCAAGTCTGCAATAGTACTATAAGAGGCATACTCTAAGAAAAGATTATGGATATAAACACATTGCTCTTCCATAATCTGACTCCCAAAACACTGGACAATCTTAGGACAATTGCAGAAATAGTTAAGGATATTTTCCTCTTTTAGTAATGAAACTGCGCAAGATAGGAATGAAGTGGTCTTCACAGCCAAAGTATCACCATAGCCTCTCTGTGGAGCAGATGAAACTACCCGAAATACAATTGCATAAGATCCTTTTCCTAATATGATTCCCTTCACTAAAAGCATGGTTATGACTTTGTTACAGTTAAATGGCAAGGTTGTGTAGTATAGCCTAGCATAAATCAACTTGGTTCAATCTCGCCAATGGCTACTAATTCGAGTGACATGTAAAACGAAGTCCCTCTAAACCTATACCTCCAAAAACGGGCGTCGAAGTTCAACTTCTCTTCTATAGTCTTGGACAGTCCAAAGTCGGCATTCTTGAGCTGATAAGTTCCAGTTTCAGTCTCATCATGGTGTTGAGGTGAATGAGGAAAGGCAAGAACATTCTCAGGTTTAAGATCATAATGAATGAAACCCTTGCGGTTAATGCAAGAAAGGCCTTGCAGAAGCATGTGTGTGTAGGCTTTAACTTGGCTCTCAAGAAATCTCTCTTTCTTGATCAGGTCTGCAATAGTACTATTAGGGGCATGCTCCAAGGCAAGATTATGGATATAAACGCCCTGCTCTACCGTAATTTGACTCCAAAAATACTGGACAATCTCAGAACAATTGTAGAAAGAGTTAAGGATATTTTTCTCTTTTAGTAATGAAATTGTGCAAGATAGGAATGAAGTGGTTTGTAGACACCGTATTTTGTCCATGTCTTTTCATGGTCTAGAAATATTTTTTAAAAAAAGGAGATAAATTCTTAATTTCTAATTAGTGTTTTTTTTATTATTTGTTGTTTGGGCTTTTATGATTAAGTAAACCCTAAGCTCAATCATTTGTCAACTAGCCCATTTTTTATTTAAGCTTATTTGGCCCATCTTTTATTTTTTTAATTTTTGTAAATAGTAGATAAAATATATAAACAAGTTTTGTTAATTAATTATTATCATCATTGGATCTAAAGGAGCCAATAGGAGAGAAAGGAATAAATTTCCTTCTCTCCTCATTGGTCCAATCTTTGAGTTATCATCTTTTTAAATAAGTAACTAAGCAAATAAATAAATAAAGCAAATAAAAAAAAAGGCTGGACAAATTGGGAATTCAAGACAAAAAAAAAAGCAAAATATCTAAAGGAGAGAGGGGAGTTATACACACAATAGAGAAATGGAGAAAAAGGATTCAGCAAGAGAAAGGAGTAGAGAGGGCATTCAAAAGAGGAAGAGCAGAAACGATTTTTTGGAAAAAGCATAATAGAAAACCGAGAAGCAAAAGAAAGAAAGAGTGAGGGAAAGATAGAGAGAATGGGCTAAAGAGAGAGTAAGGAGGGACTTGAGTTGTGTGACATAAAGTTTGGTGGATTTGTGTGAGAAGGAAGGTTTTTCTAGTGGCAAGCGACCAACGAGACTTTATTCATACTACACTTAATAGCAAATCCTTTCAGGTATGGTGTGTTTTTCCTAATCTTGAATCAAGTTCTTAGGAATTTACATAGCAATTCTATTTAATCTTGATATATGTTGGTTTTTGGTGATGGGATTCTGATTTTTGTTTCTCCCTCATTATTCTTGTATTTTTTTATCCTCTAATTTGGCCTTCCTTTTAAATCCTATCATTATTTTCATCTATCTTTTTCTATTAATTGATTTGGTCCTTCGATTTTTGTTTTACCATAAATTTTACTCAAGTTAATGAGTTTGTATGTCTATGTTAGCATAATTGAGGGATTAATCTCAGTATGAGACAGCTGTGAATTCTTTTTCGGGTTTAAGAATGGGTAGAATGACAAGTAGCATGTATGGATGCTCTGTGCTGGAGATTTCTCATTGGTGGGGCCGCTGATTGGTTATTTACTTTTTTATTTCTACTGTGGGATTTACGGAATTGGTATATCTAGTGTTCCGTCCCTTGATAATGATCCATATGAAATTGGTATATCATGCTGCCTGGGTGCTTTTTACTATTGTTGTTCTGTTTTATTTTTACTTTATTGTTCTGGTTATATTCTCTGCAATTCTAGTGCATATACCTTCGGCAATTTTGGTGCATCTATTTATTGCTTTCTGATGTAACTATTTCTACTGTTTCCAGTGTATTGTTTTGTTGTTGTTCTGGGTTTTCATTCCTGTTGTTATGTGCTTTTCTGGGTAATTTTTCTTCTGCTGTTTTGGACTTATTTTACGTAGCTGTGTGGCTCATTTTTCTTGGCTGGCTGTTGTTGATACCCAATTTTTTCCAAGTCAGTTTAGTTTAATTTAGACTTGTTGATACCCAAATTTGCACTTATAGATAAATTGAACTAAGTTTTTTTTTTTTTTTTNTTTTTTTTTTTTTTTTTTTTTTGTATATTGGCCTTTTTTAGTTTTTCTTGTAGGTTTAATTTAAATATCCCAAATATTACAATATAAAAGCAGAAAGAATAAACACAAATTAAAATAGGTCACAAAATATCTTCCATTTTGTCAAAATAAAAGATCCTGTGCAAAAAGAGCCAAAAGAAATTAAATGAGTAAGGGTGCAGCAGAAGTAACAGCTCCATTGCTGTGAGCACTGTTGGGTGATGCCACCATTTTGTTGACTGGCCACCTTTGCCTCATATGGCTGGAAAACCTGCAAAGGAGAGAAGGATATTTTAGCAATTAATCCCAGTTTTGGCTATAAAAGCCTCACAAAGCAGAACGACAAGGGGGACGGAGTATTCTTCAAACACCATAAGGAGAGAACACAGATTTTTCTATATACACATTTGTGAGAAATCTGAAAAATAGAGCTAAAATTCTGGAAAAACAAAGAAAATCATTGAAGAAAAAAGGGAAGGGCCCTCAAACATTAGGTATTTTCTACTACTTTATCTTCATTATTCTTGCTAGAACACACCCATTCTTCCATTTTTATTTTCTTGTATTCTGTCTCTCAGTACACAACACACACGCACAACAAACATCACCAAACAGAGATACCACCGTAGAGAGGGAGAACCAACCTTTCGGCCAAACAAAAATTAAATCAGCCACATACCTATCTTCTTCCTTTTAGAGAGAGAAATGGGGGGTTAGAGAGAGATAAATACCTTTTTATAGAGAAAATCGACCTAGAGAGAGAAGCAAAATTTTAGAGAGAGAAACAGAGAAGTCTTCAGAGAAATATAAAAGAGAAAGAGAGGAATTTCTTACTTTTGCCATGGTTTACAAAGATTTCTCTCCACATGTGTTCCTCTCTCTTCCCTGTTGTCTCTTGCCTTTCTTCCCCACCGTTTCTCCCTTCTCTCTGTCCGATTTCCTTTTTCCTTGATTGTGTATTTTATGTTTTAAGTTATTAATCTATTTTATTGTTCTGAATTAAATTGATTTGGATTTTATGGGCTTGAATTTCATTTTGCTTGTTTTAGTGTGTTTACTTATTTGGTTTGCTGGATTTCGTTTGGGGCTATTTATTTGTTTGAATTTTTATGTTGTGTTGTTACTTATTTGAGTTTAGTCCGTTTGGGCTTAGGAAGGTATTGAGTTTTATTTCTTCTATTGGATCAGACCCAAAACATTTTAGCTGTAGTGTTATTTTCTTTCCTTTTTCGAAATGGGCCAATCCATTAGCTATTTTAGCTTATCCTTCATTTACTTTGCTGGACTATTTGTTATTTGAGCATAGGTTGGTCTGTCTTTTTATTTGCTTGGGCTGTTTCTTGTCTGGACTGAAGTAGGCCCACAAAATGGGCTAGCAGCCTAGCTTGTCTTTTTATCTTCTTAGCTTTTTTGTTCTAGTGTTATTTAGATTGGGCCTGATTAGTATTTCTTTGCTGGTGTCCCATTTTATTTTACTATTTGTCCAATTTTACTTTGCTAAAATGTTGGTTTTGTCTTGTAAATAAAATAAAATCCCGACGACAGATTAAGTTGGGGAAGAATTGTGTTAACAATCTTTCTTAATTTTCCTGAGGTGAGAGATAATTTCTTGGTTATATCAAAGGTATTGAAATGACCAATGAAATTCTCAATATTGCATTGGTTCTGTTAATTACTGTTTCTTGTCTGGACTGAAGTAGGCCCACGAAATGGGCTAGCAGTCCAACTTGTCTTTTTATCTTCTTAGCTTTTTTGTTCTAGTGTTATTTAGATTGGGCCTGATTAGTATTTCTTTGCTGGTGTCCCATTTTATTTTACTATTTGTCCAATTTTACTTTGCTAAAATGTTGGTTTTATCTTGTAAATAAAATAAAATCCTGACGACAGATTAAGTTGGGGAAGAATTGTGTTAACAATCTTTCTTAATTTTCCTGAGGTGAGAGATAATTTCTTGGTTATATCAAAGGTACTGAAATGACCAATGAAATTCTCAATATTGCATTGGTTCTGTTAATTACTGTATTTTTTACATTTTACTTTGTATTTTATCTTATTTTGTCATTCTTTTTGTTCATGTCGGAATAAGATTACTGACGAGGGAATATTCAAAATTAGCCATAATGATGGAAACACGTTGACATTCCGTATGTGAAGAGTGTCACTTTAGTCTTTCTAGATGTACTGGTGGACTTAAAGAAAGATATTTGATAAAAATCTTTTGCCATGAATTTTGAACTCATTTCTTGAACGCATAATAAATTGCATTTTGTGTATCTAGTTATCACTTAGTTAGTGAAATTGCTAGTAATCACCTAGGACAGAATAGATTGAGAGAATATTGTAATGACAATCATTGTCTCTACCCAATAGTCTTGAGGCATCTTTTTAGATTTTGTTAGAGGTACTGGTAGGGCTTAATAACACATTAATCTATTTTAAAATATAATTTAATGACCAATTTCATTCAACAATTTTTTAGATGACATAAAATTAAATTGGTAACTGTTCGCTAGAACATCCGTCGTAGGGTGCTAACACCTTCCTAACACGTAACCAACTCTCTTACCCAAACTCTGATAACATAGACTAAACTTTTTTTTTTTTTTTTTATAGGCATCCAATCATGCCTTAAATTGATTGGTGGCGACTCCATTAGTTCTCTTCAATCATTTTTTGAATTAAAAAGCTTTACAAACCTACACATTTACACCCTCTTCTTTTCATCGCCTCGCGTCGTTACCCTCCCGAAAAGGACGTTGCGACAGCTGGTCACTTTTTTGTTGTTATTTCAGCTAGATTTTATGACTGTTTTATAGCTAGATTCTTGGTTGTTTTAGTAAGATGTTAAGTGTTGTTTGAAGATGTTTTCTTTCACTATTTTATCAGGATTAAAGAGGTTGTTTTTGGTTTGGTCTAAGTACAAAATGGTAGTTGTATGTAGGTTAATTGAGCATGATTTAGTTAATATTTCTTCACTACTTTAATGTTTTTTATTGGCACTCATCCTTATACCCTTTTGGCATAAATTGGGGCTGTGTTAAAGGGGTAATATGCTATCTGCTTTGATGATTATTTTAGGACTAGTTTAAGGGCTGGTTTGTGACTTGTTCCTTTCTCTGTCTTGGGTTTGTTGCAAAGTGGATGATTCACTATTTTAGCATTCTTTTGTTGTTTGTTGTGGCCAAAATTTGAGAGTAATTTCTGATGGTTGTTTGGGTTGAGTTGGTTGCTGTCCTGATTTTGTTTCCATGTCTTTCTTGCATTGCTTTTGGCTAAGTTGTTAGACTATTTTGGCTCATGTTTTCTGTCTATTTGGCCTCTCTATTGCTACTGTTAACTTTTGTTCCATTAGACTTGATTGGAAGGGGGAGTTATCTTGTACTTGACTACTTTGCTATTTTTAATGAATAAGAGGAAAATTTCATTTATTGGCTCTATAACTTGTTTGTGAGGACATGGGTGCTTCCTCGTTTGGTATGTGCTGTAAGAAATACATTACGCTCATCATTTCACCACTTTACTTGCTGTGATATTTGATGTTGTTATAGTTTCCTTAGCACAAAATAGAAATAAAGTCATGTATGTCTCATTCTCGGATGCTGTTAGATAGCTCTGGCAGTAGACAATGTTTGATTTGTTTCTAGAGCTACAGGGCTCAAAATTAAGTGATGTTGGTCCCATTAGAATTTTAAGATATGTGGCTTCAATGTATATAATTTTCAGATTTTTTCCATGTCTCCCATGTTCCCAGTTTTCATTTAAACTTTGTTGTTTTTTTGCTCTGTCAAGCCTGTTGATTTTGTTTGGCAGCATGTAGTCTTTTATTTCTTTCTGGAGCTCCGAATTGCATGATTATTATCTCATTAGAACCGTAAGATGTATATCTTCCATGTGTGTAATTTTCAAATTTTTTCATGTCTACTTTGCTCCTAGTTTGCATTTAAAGTTGCATGTTTTTCTGCTTTGTCAAGTTATTTGATTTTCTTTGACAGCAAGTAGTCTTTTGATTCTTTCTGGAGCTATAGAGCTCTGATTTAAGTAATTCTTATCTCTTTAGAACCATAAGATGTATATCTTCAATTTGTGAAATTTTTATAATTTTTTGCATTTTTTTGTCGATTGTTTAAGGTTCTGTTTGGCCTGCTGTTCGGGGTTTATTACCTACACTTTTTAATTATTTTAGAGGTTGTTTACTAGGTTAGTTTGGGTGCTGTATTGAATATTAGTTAGGGGCTGTTTTGGGTTTAGTTCTCATGCATTGTTTGCACTATTCTAAGGAGAGTTTAGGGTTTGATTGTGCATTTTTGGATGATTTTGGATTATTCCCTTTGATGCATGTGGAGATTAAATGTATAGGTCACTTAGGCATATTTCTTTTAAGTTTTAAGTCTTTCCTAACTTGTGTTTTGGTGTATTCATGAACATATTTGGATACAACTCATGGTAATTATAAGTATGAGCAAATTGGAAGGCCCAACCGGAAGACGCCTAGTTGCAAGCTTGGAGCAAGAATGATGTTTTATTTATTTCATTTTTTATTTTTTTGATGTAAATTAAGATTTATCAGCACCTAGATTTTGAGATAAGTTTTGTAATATTTAAAATCATGCATTTGCACTGCATATAAGAAATATATCTGTGTCGCTTAGTATTCGTATGCCCCTTCACTTATTATGGAAGGATGGGGCGAGTCAGTCCTATATAAGATGCTTTTCTCTATTTGACCTAGGTGAAGGTAGCGCCACCCTAGACGGTCGCTTTATGCGATGAAGAGGTGGAAGAATTTAGGTCTTGGCAAAGAAATCATGCATTACACATTTAAATTCTTTGTTCTTATTTTTGTCAGATATTCTTGTAATACATTTATTATTTTAGGGTAAATAAAATACACATTTTGGTCATATTGATGTTCGCACAATTAATTTAGGGTAACAATCTTTACACGGATGTTGTAGGGTGCCTAGCACCTACCCCACACATAAACAGACTCCCAAACTCTCTCTAGTTTGCAGACCGTTGTTTTTTTCATTATTATTAAAAAAAAAAACTTCTAATTATTCCTCATTTTCCTAATACAATTGGTGGTGACTCCAAGTTTTCTTTTGAAAACTTTTTTTTTTTTTAAATCCGTCATCCACGTCGTAGCGACCTTCGAGTACGTTATGACACATAGCCTCTCTATGGAGCAATAGAAACTGCCCAAAACATAGTGGCATAGGATCCTTTTTCCTAATCTCCTTCCTTTCACTAAAAGCATGATTATGACTTTGTTACGGTTAAATAGTAAGGTTATGACTATGTTACGGTTAAATGGCAAGGTTATATATTGCAACCTAGCATAAATCAACTTTGTTCAATCTCGCCAATGGCTATTGATTTCGGTGACATGTAAAACGGAGTCCCTCTAAACCTAAACCTCCAAAAACGGGCGTTGAAGTTCAACTTCTCTTCTATAATCTTGGACAGTCCAAAGTCAACAATCTTGAACTGATAAGTTCCAGTTTCAGTCCCATCATAGTGTTGAGATGAAGGAAGAAAGACAAGAACATTCTCGAGTTTAAGATCATAGTGAATAAAACCCTTGTAGTGAATGCAAGAAAGGCCTTGCAAAAGCATGCGTGTGTAGGCTTTAACTTGGCTCGTAAGAAATCTCCCTTTCTTGATCAGGTCTGCAAGAGTACCATAAAGGGCATACTTCAAGAAAAGATTATGGACATAAAGACCCTGCTCTACCGTAATCTGACTCCCAAAAAACTGGACAATCTCAGGACAATTGCAGAAAGAGTTAAGGATATTTTCCTCTTTTAGTAATGAAACTGCGCAAGATAGGAATGGAGTGGTCTTCACAGCCAAAGTATAACCATGGCCTCTCTGTGGAGCAGCAGAAACAGCCCAAAACATAGTGGCATAGGATCCTTTTCCTAATATCCTTCCCTTCACTAAAAGCATGGTTATGGCTTTGTTACGGTTAAATGGTAAGGTTATGACTATGTTACGATTAAATGGCAAGGTTATATAGTGCAGTCTAGCATAAATCAACTTGGTTCAATCTCGCCAATGGCTACTGATTTAGGTGACATGTAAAACGAAGTCCCTCTAAACCTAAACCTCCAAAAACGGGCATCGAAGTTCAACTTCTCTTCTATAATCTTGGACAGTCCAAAGTTGGCAATCTTGAGTTCATAAGTTTCAGTTGCAGTCCCATCATGGTGTTGAGATGAAGAAGGAAAGACAAGAACATTCTCGATTTTAAGATCACAGTGAATGAAACCCTTGCGGTGAATGCAAGAAAGGCCTTGCAGAAGCATGTGTGTTTAGGCTTTAACTTTGCTCTCAAGAAATCTTCCTTTCTTGATCAGGTCTGCAAAAGTACCATAAGGGGCATACTACAAGAAAAGATTATGGACATAAACACCCTACTCTACCGTAATCTGACTTTCAAAACACTGGACAATCTCAGGACAATTGCAGAAAGAGTTAAAGATATTTTCCTCTTTTTATAATGAAACTGCACAAGATAGGAATTGAGTGGTCTTCATAGCCAAAGTATCACCATAGCCTCTCTGTGGAGCAGAAGAAACTGCTTGAAACACAGTGGCATAGGATCCTTTTCCTAAGATCCTGCCCTTCACTAAAAGAATATTTATGGCTTTGTTACAGTTAAATGGCAAGGTTATGACTATGTTACAGTTAAATGACATGGTTATATACTGCAGCCTAGCATAAATAAACTTAGACTAGGAATCCAAATAGAAATTAAACTTTCTCTTGTAAGGAGTAATGTTAGATGTTTAACTGAGTGTTCAGAATTGTTGAAATTATCTAAAAGAACCTTAATTGTTTTTTTTAAAAGAAAAAGATTAGTAAAAATACAAGACTATTTGTTGTAATTCTGATAATTCACATTAATGTTTATGTTGACATTCTTTGGTAATTAAAAAGCTTTTATAAATACTTTTGTGAAATTAAATTTTTGAACATTATTTACCAATAAAAAAATTCAAACATTACTTTTGCAATAATTTTTAAGGGTTGTGTATTTATATAAGTAGAACTCGAATCAATTTGTGATACTCAAAACCAAGCGAAATAGGGAGTAGGACTTTGTAAATTTCTTATTTAACCATGGCATGGCATGATGTTTCCTTGTTTGTGAGACCAAGCATAATTTCGTTACAACTAGGGAATGCCAGTATAATTCCTATACGAGTAGGATACGATCTTTCATGGAAATAGAAATGAAAATAAAAGAAAACTCTAGAGAGTAAGATACTTGTATGGAATGACTTCTAGACAAACAACTAGATGACTTGAGATTTACCAATTCTTTTAATCCTGGTAACAGCTTTCATCATTATAATATTTGTGTTCTTAAATTTTTCTAATTCGGAAATATGTGCTTGAACCTGTACACATATTGATGACTATCAATTTTTATTGTCCCCAGCAATGGACTCTCTCCCAGATGTTGTCCTTCAATACATCCTATCCCACATCAACAATGCCCGTGATGTTGAAGCTTGCAATTGTGTTTCTAAGCGATGGAAGGAGTCGATGGCTTATATCAAAACCCTCTACTTTCCTCACAACTCATTTGACAACTATGCTAGTGATTACAGTCCTAATGAGGTTGTGAGGAGAATGGTATCAACGGTTGTGCGAGTGGAAGAGCTACTTGTATATATATATATAGCCCTTTCTCTGGTGCTGGCCTTGCTTCATGGTTATCATGTTGAATAGTTTGTAAAGATGGTTATAAAACCAAGTCTCATATTAGTTGAATTAAAGAATATAAAAACCTTTTATAAAGACAAACTAAAGTTATAGAGTAATTTTTGAAGGTTGAGTGCCCAAGTAACTTTGACTTGCTAGGTTATTGGGTTAACCTTATGAGCTTGTGCCAATTTATCTAAAGTTACTCTATAACTTTAGTTTGTTTTTATAAAAAAAAATTACATTCTTTAATTCAATTCATATGGAACTTAGTTTTATAACCATCTTTACGAACTATTCAACATATCACATGTTGGCCCATCTCTATGTTAGCTTCAGCTCCGAATGGACAACCTTGTTGAAAATCAGGCCTCCCAACAATTGTGTTTCTAAGCGATGGAAGGAGTCGATGGCTTATATCAAATCCCTCTACTTTCCTCGCAACTCATTTGACAACTATACTGGTGATTACAGTGCTGATGAGGTTGTGAGGAGAATGGTATCAACAGTTGTGCGACTGGAAGAGCTAACTGTATATAGCCCTTTCTCTGGTGCTGGCCTTGCTTCATGGCTATCACATGTTGGCCCATCTCTTTGTCAGCTTCAGCTCCGAATGGACAACCTTGTTGAAAATCAGGCCTCCCATGAAAGCCCATCAAAGTTAGATTGCATTGGTGCAGCAAGGAACTTAGAATCTCTAATACTTTGGGGTGTCTTAATGACGCATTCCCCAAGGTGGGATGTCTTCCAAAACCTCAGGAACCTTGAGATAACTGGTGCAAGATTGGAGGATCCCGTATTGTCTGTGGTGCTTAGATCATGTCCTTATCTGAGAAGGTTGTTGCTGCTTGGATGTGAAGGGGTTAGATCGGTCTCAATTGACTTGCCATATTTAGAGCAGTGTAAGCTGGATTTTTATGGTGTGGGGGATTGTTTGCTTACTCTAACCTCCCCGAGAATTGAATCCCTTGAGGTGCAAGGCTGTAGTTGGATTAGGGTTGCTGAAACCAAGTATTTGAAGAATCTTTCAATTTCCAATAGTGCTGGTAATTAATTTTTAAACTTTAAGTGAATCCTGTAATTACTTATTTTATCTTTTCTTTTCTTGTCATAGTTCTTTCTTCCAACTAATCTTTATAGTTTTTAGCCTCTTTAGCTATGTTATAAGTTAATTTTTTCCCCCTTTAATGATAATTGCTTCCAGGGAGAGTGTACATGGTTGATTTTGGAAATCTTACAGCTCTGGAGTTCTTGTCTATGAGGGGTGTCCAGTGGTGCTGGGATGACACTTTAATGATAATTGCTTCCAGGGAGAGTGTACATGCATGGTTGGTTTTGGAAATCTTACAGCTCTGGAGTTCTTGTCCATGAGGGGGGTCCAGTGGTGGTGTGATGCAATATGCAGAATGCTCAAATTGGCAAGTGAGGTGAAGCATCTCTATATGAAGGTTGAATTCACTGGGGACTTTGAGGCTCTTCAACCCTTTCCTGGGATTGATTTTGTTGACTTTTTCAATAGCCATCCCAAGCTGCGCAACTTTGATATTCATAGAGCTATGTTTGCAGCTCTTTGCCAGAAGAACAGCCTGAAACATGTAAATTCTTTATAACATAGTTAGGTTTTGTGATTGGGGTGTTCTGACATCTTATCTAATGTAGATACGCTCACTCCTTTCTAGGTGGATTCAGAATTCATGATTCCATGTTTGGAGGAGGTTGTCATCACGGTGAGATCACCACTCAATGGTGAACAGAAAATGAGCGCTCTTGAATCCTTGTTGAAGTATGGGAAAAATCATTCCTTCTTCCTTTCACTCGCGCATAGCTGTGACAAAAAAATTTGTGACAACATAGTTGTGACCTATCTATATTATAATCTCATCTTTCACTTGCGCATGAAACATATTGCGCCTAATTATCACTGTCTCAGAGAAAATGTAATTTTTTATTCACGCTCATGCATGTCTCTTCCAAAGATCGACTTGTAGGCCTATTGACCAAACCACCCCTTCCTTCCTCTTTAGGCACCTTATAAGAGATAAGATTAGTGTCTCTCTTGAATCCACCATCTTGCAAGGATATAATAAAGAATTAAATTTGAATTGAAAATTTTAACTTAGATTTCTATTAGAGATTAATATACTTGATTCTT